>WEKY01043696.1:222566-235622 GCA_013390045.1 Picathartes gymnocephalus
CACCCCGCCAGGCGGCATAGCCCACCCCGCTGAGGCGCCCGGAGCTGCCCCCTGAGCGCCCGGAGCCGGCGGAGCGCCGCGCCGCAGCCCTGCCGACGGCGCCGGGGAAGATGCTGCCGCAGCTGGTCCTGCCCGGCTGAAGCCCCGCCACCGCCACCGCCGCCGCACCCCCGTCCCCATTGTCCCCCGGCCGCCTCCGGCTCCATGAGCGCCTCCTCCTCCCCCCTCCTCTGAGCTTCCCGCCCTCCACCTCATGGCTGCATCGGAAGAAGGGACCGGCTGCTTTCTCCCGCGAGGCAGGTCGCAGAGTGACCCCAGCATCCTCACCGACCCCGCGGGCCCCGGGGAGCACCCAGGTAACGGCCCCGCTCTCGCCGGCGGCGCTCGGGGCGCGCCGGGAGCATCCGCCAATTTGTGGGATTGGGAACAGATTTCCTGCAGTAAGTGCCGAAATGGTGCAGCGGTTTAGCTCCAAACGGGATTAGAGCGAGCGCGTCCCGCGGCTTTGCCATCGCGGTGCTCGCCCTCCGAGTGAGCGCGGGGGGCGCGGCCGGCCGGGGGTCCCCGGGGCCGCCGGCAGCGCTCGACCCCGGCTCCCGCGGGGCTCATTTATGACTTTGGTGGGGAGGGGGAGATGAGGGCTAATAAAGCAGGCTGTTTGCATGGGATCGCCATGGAGACAAGGGAAGCAGAGTCATAATTAAACGCTTTCTGCCCACAAGAAGGTAATTTTCACTTCATAGGGAGAAGCGTAATCTCCTTATGAAGTGTGGGCACAGAGGGTGGTGCTGAGGGGACACAGCCCAATCGTTAGCCTATAAATAGAATATTGACATTAGATTTTTTTTTTCCTTCAACAATAGCTAATGGTGTTTTCATCTTAACTTCACTTTGAGGAGTAATTCTAAATGTCTGTTGGCAGTGACTCAGTAATTTCAGATTGTCAGAATCTAAGCACCGCTGAGACCTTTAGGAAAAAAAAAAAGAAACAAATAGCCACATCACTTTGATGTGATGTGATTGCACGGAAAGGCACAACAACAAGCTGGAAGCAAAGGGTGAGAGGCAGTTTACTCTCAGTTTCCCTGAATAGATGGTGGTCACACAAGAGCTGTCAGGTTTCTTTATGAGAAAAGGAGCAATCAAAACAGCGTAAAGACAATGAATGGGCTGTTGATCATCACTCCCCACTACTGATTTCTAAGCCTAGAAACGGGTTTAAGTTTGGGTCAGGCACTATCAGCGTGCAGGAGACATCCAACCCTGGATGCAATTTCGGGTTGAACTTTGTTCCCCTTTCTCAGATTACTGAGCAAATAAAATACTCCCAGCTCTGTTCATACACCTGCTATATTGCTTCCTTCTGAGCCAATGAGGATATTAATATTTGCATCTATTTTAAGTTCTTCTATTTATTTGCCTTATCAAGCAATACTGAGCACACTGGTCTGGAGTGAAATACAAATTAAATTAAGGCAAACAGTGGGTGATTTATCCCTGATTACCAACTGTTCTGATACCCTAAGTGAAGGGAACAAAGGACTCTTCTAACATGAACTGCTCGACTCACTCCCAAAGGGGCAATCCTGACTGAAAGAGGAATGTATGTTTCTGCCATTTGATTTCTGGAAGCAGAAGTCACTAATGAAAGGAAGGCGTGTGCAACCTCCAGTTTTAATTCCTCCAGATTATTTTCTGCTAATTAATTCTTTTGGCCTTTGTGAGATACACAACAAAGAAAGTACACAACATGTCTGACAAACAGACAAAGATATAAACATTATTGTGCTTTTTGTTAGGGGAAGGAACTGTCAATACCGAGGAGAATTTTTTTCCCTAATTCAGACTCCATCAGATAAGCCCACGTCCCACTGCATGGCAGAAGCTCTACTAAAATGCAAGTGTATATATTGTGCTATACATACAATATGTGGAGACAAACAAAAGGTGTTAAAAACATATGGTTTTTGTCCAGGTAGGTATGAGTAGTCAGTGGTAGGATTAGCATTTTCAGGATTTCCGTTTGTTCATCAAATAGTGTTGAATATCTGTATGCTTCCAGATGATAATAAAATGAACCTAAATTGCTTAATTTAAATAAAATTTTACCCTACAGTGAGTAATCACTGTGAGCAATTTCATACATTTGGTTACTGAAAAATCTGGGATACAATTTATATTATTTTAAGAATTATGTATGTTTGATGACATAATCGCAATTTATCTTATTTTACTGTCCTGGAAAATAATTTTATCGTTATCATTATACCAACACAACCATCTGTGGACTATAAGTCAAAAGACAGTCTTAGGAGTGGGAAATGATATGGCCAAAGTCTGTGTTTACATCCCAACCCTGCTTGCAGACAAACCATGTAGAGAAGAACATGTAAGATTCTTCATTAATCTAAAAGCTAAATTAATCTTTATTAATAGTTAAGTTATTTAAATTATACAGACAAACAGACCAGTACCAAATATGGGTATAACTGTAGGATCCCTACAAAAACCATTCCTACTTTCACCTGGCATTTGAGTGATGCCATATCCCGCTGGAGATGTGCTCTTGTTTTGGAACAGTTTTTTGCCTGTGTGATGTGGTCAGGGATTATTCTGCACCAACTCATCTGGCTGTGCCTACTGAGGAAAGAATATTGAGGTAGGAAATGTTGTAATAGATGAAGGCAGCCTAGACGCTAAAAGTTTTTCTGGTTATGTGGAGTTTGTATGTTTAAAGACATATTTATATTCCTTTTCTTGACCTGTACAGTTATAGTGGTTTTTTGTTCAGCTTTGTGCAGGAAGTTTCAGTGCCATAGCTGAGAGTGTAGAGCTGGCAGCATAAAGATTTTCATGAATTTCCCAAAGGAAATCCCGTGATGCAATGCTTCATTTTCCTTCCCCTCCTGAAACACCAGTTTAACCAGTGGAACTGGTTAAACATCACAGTGGGGTTTGGGCCTCGCTGGCTGTCTCAGAATCTGCTCTCACTGGACCAAATCATCCCTTTTCAGCTGATCCTGAGCAGTGTAAACATCAGATCCCATGATGAGCACACTGCAGATGGTGAGGGTTGGTTCACCTTCCCAGTGCTTCATTTGCAGTTTTTTTTGTGAACTCTTGCTTGGTTGAAATGCCAAAGGGAGTTTCCCTGTGTGGGAGCAGAGCTAAAGTTTGTTTATTTGAGAGGGTTTTGTTGTGTTTTGTTAATTTTTAAAGAGAGCTCTGTCTTCATCCAGTAAGAACGTGGAATAACTCAGTAACTGGCTGGTTCAAATAGCCTTAGCTGCTGGTTTTTGAGAAGTTCTGCACGCTCACAGTCCTGACTAATGCCAGCAGAAGCTGCAATTACTCCAAGCCTTTAACAATAAAGGCCGCATGATAAAGCCTCTTATCTAGTGTGCTTTTCCTCACAAAGCATTCACTGTAGAAATGAAAAGCTATTTTATAACCTTGATTTAGAAGAGCTGTAATCTTTACAGACTACGGTGAATTTTATCACACATAAAAAACTTATAAAATTGCTACATGCCACTACAATCTTACAAATATTCCTATAATAAGTCAGATAAACAAGGTGTTCAGCAAACTAGACTAGGGGCAGTTAAGAGCTATTTAATCCAAAACAGAGATACAAATTCACTAATTTAGATCCTTCATGTGCAACTTTAATTAAACAGCAGCTCCTCACAGTGATCAGTAAAGATGTCACAGTCATGGTCTAAGAAGAAAATGTGGCCTTTAGTTCAGGCTCTACTGACAAAGAGATGATTTCCTCCAGCATTTAAATGGTGCCTAGAGGTCCAATTGGTAATGCAGAGAATACTGGAAATAGTATAAGAAAGAAAAGAAGGAATGAGTGTTTCTTTGCTTTAATTGGATTCGTTATTTATTTTCTCTTTTAAGATAAAAATATGCATTTCAGCCTGTGATTTAAGTCAACTATTTTATGGCCACTGAGCAGTATTTTATGAGAATTACTGTAGTACAGCAAACACTGGGATTCGTGTTTGAGTCTGTTTAAGCTCACTGTCACACTGAGTGAGCAAGCCTTGAGGAAAGAGGATGTCCTCAGTTTGGGAAACAGACATCAAAATAGTCATGTCTTGCTTAACTACAGACTGTCTCTAGGCCAGGCTGTTGTTAGGAAAGTGAATTTCATCTTATTCATTGGATCACAGAATGATTTGGGTTGGAAGGGACCTTAGAGATCATCTGGTTCCAACTCCCTGCCACAGGCATGGGTACCTTCCTAACCTGATTAGATCAGGTTGCTCCAAGCCCCATCCAACCTGGCCTTGAACTCTTCCAGGGATGTCAAGAATTTCCTTATCTCATATGTCTTTCCCCTCCTCCACCTTTCCAGATAAGGATCAAGAGAGAAAGGAGAGTCTAAGGAGAACAGATTTCAGTATCACCATCTAATTGAGAGACAGTTGCAGGAAGCCAAAATATTGCTCTCATTACATCCTTCCAGCAGTCACAGGGCAGAGGGAAGATTGACAATCTCATTTGATTTGTATCATAAAAGGGAGGGGTGCACAGACTGAAGAAGAACACACCATGTCAAAACTCTGTATTACTTGAGGAGATACAGACAACCATGACAATGTGTGAAAATGTCACCCCCTCCCCCCCTTAATTTTGGGATAATCCATTTGAATTTGTGTAAGTACACATTGATGCCATCAGGTTTTGCTCTCTGTGGTGCTGCCTTTCCTTCCTGGCACCACACAATTAAAGAAAATCTTCAGGATGAGCATTACTGAGCTCTCCAGCAGACCCTGCCAGTGGTCCACCACGTGTTCCCTGTCCTCCAGTGAAGGATCTGTCGAGGCAAGGAGCTGTTGTGGTGCAGGCAGTGGTGTTAGATGTTGTTAACAGCTCTGTCATCATAATTTCCCACTGCTTGGTGAAGGGGGGCTCCTCAGCCTCTCCTCTGGTGTGGTGTGCTTCAAGACCTGACAAGTTAAAGCTGCTGCAGAATACATGATTATGTCTACACCAAACACTAATTCCCTTTTTAGTTCTATTGATTCCAGTGTAATCAGCAGCTCTGAATTAAGTCCAGGGGAGAAGAACTGCATAAGACTTAAAGGTCCCCCATCACTGTTCCTAGTTTTCATAACTCAAAAGTTCTGTAGCAAGCAGCATTTTTGTAAGTATTTTTCTAGGATGTTAAGAAGAGATGCTGAGATGAGAATTGAAGTGTTATGTCCCTTTTACATCATCTCTCTTTGGGGTGGAGGCTGACCTGGAACCCAGCAGAGCCTCACAGGCAGTGTGGGGAAGGACATCAGCCAGCCAGGGAAGGTTGTGATGCAATAAACAGCAGGTACAGCAATACTCTCTAATACGGCTTTTTCTTTCTTGTCTTCTGTTTTGAAGCTGGAACCAAAGGGTTCCCCGCAGAAAGTTATTATTCCACACCTCATGAGGACTGTACTCAGGAATACTCAGTAGAGACTAGAAACATGCAGGCTATTAGTTAATATCCCATTTTCCTTTCCATGGAAACCCAAATTTAAGTCCCGTAAGGCTTTCTAAAACATTTGTTACTTGTGTGATTGTAAAGCATTTTTTATGACATAGCCCTGAAAAATCATCACCATATTACCAAGTACTACAGTGGGAGTTATATTTTAAGAAATGGTCCATTGTGCTTTTGAGAAGGCCTTTTTCTTTCTATCAAATTCCCAACCCCTTCCTGTTTGGATCTAACTGGACCCCAAGTCCCTGTGATGCAGAGAAACTTCACTGGAAGCACAGACCTCCCTTTTTTCCTGTGTCCTGCAGGAGAGAATCTCCTCTTCCCCCAGCCCTTGTCCCTGGCACACGACTCAGCTCACACACGGCAGCTCTGCTCCAGCATTTTCCAGCAGGGGAGAACAATCTCTCCATCTCTGGGGAGGAGGATGGGCACAGTGTGCTCAGGAAGCTGCAGGGGTGGCGCTTCCTGGGTGTGGATTCTCTTGCTCCAAATGCAGAATTTTGGTCCTGCACATATAATTTGTGCCAGTGGTGGGGTATCATTACAGTGCTCAACACGATGCACACTTAACACAAACTGCTTTTTGCTGTTGCCTGAGTATTCTACTTACTGATACTCAGTTCATACTTTGGAATTCAAGAGAGAGCTTGGTGAAGTTATGTTTTAATGCTACTTTTGCAGAAATTAAATGAGGTCAGTTAATAAGTATGCTATTCATGTTGAGGGGAGGTTTTAGGCTTTTCCAGGGCTTGAGTGTTCCCAGTGTTTGGAGATTTGTATTTAGCCAAACTTTAGAGTTCTGTAAAGGAAATACAGAGCTTTAATGGGGAAAAAATGTTTTAAAGTTGTCTTTTCTTCTAAATCCCAAGTTGGCAGGTAGTCTGAATGTTGCTGAAAAGACACTTAAACCATTAAAACCTCTTTATCCAAGAAGTGGAAATACTGATTATACACCATCAAAACCTAGATTGAATTTATGAGAATGGGGTCATCATATTGGAAATACTTGGTGGTTTTTAATGTTTACCTTTGTCTCTTTAATTCAGGTTTTCTTTTGAAATAAAAGTAAACTCCAGATTTGATTGCATACTTTAAGTAAAAGAACTCAGATCTAATTTACACACCTAATAACTTGTGCACACAAGTAGGTCCTTCTCTGTGCAAATAAGAGAAACTCATGTCTGTTAAATAATAAAAGATCTTCTCAGTTTAGCTATGAATGAAGGTGGTTTAAGATTATTCATTCACTTAATGTTTGCACCACACTTTGAGAATGGAATGAGTTATATAATGCTGGGAGTCATGTTTATCTGGAAATGTAACTGTATATTTTAGTGAGTAGTTAAGTAACAGTGTTAATTTTCCCCAAAATGTTTAATTTGGGAACTCTCTTTTAAGACTGCCCAAGTCATGCTGTAACGGACTACACCATTTATTTATTTATAACATGGGGTTTTAAAATCAAATTTGTGACTTTGTATTTTTAAAATTTAATATGTAGAATTAATTGCCCTTGCTTCTCTAAGCATGTCAAGTCTATAAATACCAAGAGTAAGTAAAACTAAATATGATACCTTAATTTTGCTTTGAAATGTAGCCAGTTTGGATGCTAATACAATGGATTCTTTGTGCTCATGAAATCCCATGCTTTTGTTTGAAATCCAAGTTGATTTATGGCCTAACATATACACAATTTATACATGTCCCAGAGAGAACATCATACAGTGACTTGATGCAGGTCAGTAACTCCGTGCTTGGGTCTGCATAAATATTTCAGTGAGATGATCTGAGTCAGAGGGGATCTTATCTTGCTTTCTGTAGGGCAGTGATATTCTGGGTCAGAAATATGGACCTGTGGTTACAGCTGAAGGAAGACTTGTCCTCATGCATGAAGCAGAATTGTTCATATAATGAAGAGACACTTTGTGTGTTCATTTCCTTAATCTATTTTTTTTTTTTTAACATCCTCAAACTGTTCATCTGCTGCATAACCAGCAAGTGGACATAGATCACTGCATTACATCAAACCAGCGAAGCCTTCCCTGTTTTCTGAGGGCTGCTCCATCCCTCAGGCCACACAGTCCTCCCAGTGCCTTGTTCATAATTGATCTGCTGGGAATGGCTGTCACTTCTCATTCAGTTGCTCTCAGAACTCTGCATCTCATCTCTCAGCTAAATAGCCTGAACCAAGACTTGGGCTTTTCTCCTTAAAAGAACACAAGAAATGCTGCCCTGGGTCAGGGCTGAGGTGTGCCCAGCCTAGGACAGTGTTCTGGACAGGGCTGGAAGCTCGGGACAGGCTGGGAGCAAAGGGAAGGGTGGCTGAAGGACTGAATTCCACATGAGACAAGTCAGGGTCAGTGTCCTGTGCTGCCTTCAAGTAACAGCCACAAGGGCTGATGCTTTGGGCAGCTTTGCTCAGCATCTCGGACCAGTCCTGCTGTCTTGGGGAGCCCAGGCAGAACCTGAGTGGAAATCAGTCTCCAAGAGAGTTTCTTGGCTCCTGCAAGTTCCTTTGTAATTGTTCCATTGTGAATGAGATGAATCTGTGTGGAATATTTAAATAGAGCGAACATGATAGTGTATGCAACACTGACTTAATTGGGTTTCTCTGAAGTTTATACTTTGCAGATGGGACTTCTGTAATTTTGTAAGCTCTGCATTTAGGATAGAAGAAAAAAAAAAGGTGTTTTTTTAAAAAAAATTATAGCAGCTATGTAGACTGGGTAGCAGCTTTCTGGAATTGCAGAGGTTTCAAGGAGAAAAACATCCTATTTTCAGATACAGCACTTCCGTTTAACTTCATTTTAAATGTTTCCTTCCATGACAATTGCTCATTTGACTTTGCTCTATGTTACAGTGCCTAGAAGGAGAGAATATGTACTCACATTAGACTACCAACTATGCAGAGAAAGCTCTAGAAAAAAGAAAATGGAGCCTAGTCTTGGACTCTTACAAATTCTCCACTTGTCCAACATAAGCTTTAAATGCCTTGTTTCTTGTTTAACTCAAGAAAATTAATGGAAAAATCAGAACTGAGATAAACTGTGACTATCACTTCAGATTTCACAGGAGATACTTAACTGCAGAGAATTAATAGCACATCTTCCTGCAAGTGAGGAACGTAAGTGACCTTCTGCCACCTGGGAATCCCTTACATTTAGGAACATACCAGAGGTTCCTGAGAATGTGCTATTTTACTGTAAACTCCTGATACCAATTCAGGATGGAATGGCGTGATACAAAAACCGTGTATCCTCACTAAACCCTTGATTCTGTTTGATCTGTAGTGGGAACAAATATCAGCCACTGCCCGAGGCTGGTGCCTTGAACCCTTGCAGCAGTGGTGAACTTCACAGATGACATGATCAGATGTGGATTTTCTTAAGGCAGACATAGGGAATGTGAACTACAGCTGTCAAGATGGATAGCAGAGACACTTCTTAGTGTTATGGTGTACATTTGCTGCTGTAATTCAACCAGAAGAATAAACTGAAAGGAAGATAAAAGATAATTTTAACATGTAGAAGTACAAAGCAGTGTCCTTCAAAAATCCAAAATAATGTTCATGAGTTAAAGTGTTTTAAGAAGAGACCATAACTAATAGAAATTTATCCTGTAACTCTCTTCTTTAGTCCAAGGAAATATCAGTGAAGGCCACACACGCTGATCTGGAAGACTGGCATTCCTCCCATCTCACTGGGTTGGTGCCTCCATGCATTCTCTTGTTCTTGTGTGAGAGAATATAGCTTGTTACAACTCTTTTTACTTTTCAGTCTGTTTTCTCTACATTTTTTTTTTTTTACTTTTCTGCCACCCAGTCTGATGGCTAGCTCTTCTGTCCTAGCAAATGCAGCAGCTCCTGTTCCAGAGACCTTTCTCCCAAATGATCCTTGTGGAAGTGGAATGTAAAAAGAGAGAAGCCAACAAAGCCTGCCTTCCTCCAGGCCCAACATTTTCACTCCTCAGTTTGATCTTAAAATGCTAAAAATCTCATTTATGACTGAGGGCTTCAGATTGGTCCTGTATTGCCTCATGGAAAGTCAGACTGAGTGAACTCTTCCCTTAAGGGCCTCAGAGCAGCTCTCCTGTGGCTGCTTCGGTGCGGAACCAAACCTGACCTCACACCCAGGCTCTTCCTACAGGTAGCACTTCAGAGGGTCACTGGTGTCACTGTTCATCAACTCCACCCTCCACTGAGAGTTGTCAGTGAGCTCCAAAGTCATTGTGGGTGACAGGAGATGAAGGGGTTAAACAACCCTTGTTTGTGCAAGAAGAACTTGGGAGCAAAGAACCACGAGAAGCTGTTTTCAATAACTTGTTCCATTTATATTTTTCTCACTCTTGCTCTCACAGCACAACTTCGAGGCTTTATTCCAACACATCAAGGGTCTCCAGTTCTACCAACCTCTTCTAAAAAAGCCACACTGTGACCTGGGGCATTACTCATCTCTCTTATTTGGGAGATGGTATTTTATATAATCAGCTATTTGTGTGCTGCACCTGCAGAAAATCTATTCTGCTTTGCACCTTGGAATTTAATATTTGTTGATTCACCTACTTTTTTTTTAGGATTTTAGACATATTTTGCAGTAACTTTTTTAAAAAACCCAACTTCCCCAACACAAACACTTGGCACTGCCATGAGCTTATGAATTTTCAGATCATGGTTTGCTTGGCTGCTCTAGTGAAATAATTATAGAAGACTTAAGTTACTGAATATACTTTTACTGGCTTAGACATCATAAAATACCAGCAGAGAAATAAATCCAAAGTTTCGGAATAGAAAGCATGGGATGATGTTTTCACTCTCTCCAAAAGGACAGGTCTCTCAAAAGGAGGATACACTTCTTTTATAAAAATATATTTTAAAATTTATTTTCTCATCCTATTAAAAGAAATGGAAAGCTAATTCTGGTGGGTTTAATTAATTAGTTTTTAATTCAAATTCCCCTCCCTCTCTCAAGAAATTCCCCTGCAATTTCCCAGCAGAGCATTGCAGAAATCTTTTTTAGATCTTGGTAGCTGCTGTAAAGTTGTCTGGGAACAAAATCTACTTTTCAACAGATTAATATAAATGTACATATCCAAGTAGGCGAAAAGTGGCAGTAGCTTCAAAACTAACTTTCATTTTAAGTAGTTTCTTGAAGAAAGAGGAGAACTTTGGGTATTACATCACGGTTTTACAGAAATACTCATTTTTTAAACGCAAAAAACCTTTTTTTCCTGCTTTACATTAATAATCTGATTTTTAACCAGATATTGTCTGTTAAAACGAAATCACAGAGACTTAGAAATATCTTTTCTGACAGAAGGAGACAGGACTAAGCATATCAGAGCCGACGGGAATCGTGCAGTTTAGAGATTTTGTTGTAATAGATCATAATATTCTCATAATACAAGAGAGATTACAGAAATATGGCATAGTCTTATTTTGTCTGACATTGTAATGAAAGAAAGACTTAAAGGATTAGTCTTGGTAACTTAGCTGTTTCTTTGCAAGGTATTGTGATATAATAGGAAATAATGCAGCGCAGATCCTGAACATGAAATAAAGCCTCTGGTCAGAATCTCGTTAACGCCAGAAGTTATTTAAAGGCAGCCAACAGCCCCGGTTTTCTGTCCCAGAAATGACAACACAAGATGTGATGCCTCTTACTCTAATGCTGCATAAGAGCACATCAGGCATGTCATTAAGATACGATTCAACACGACTAATTCCTCAAGATTCACTTCTCCTCATTGTTAGAAACCCAAGGACAGCACAAGAAAGCTGGGTTAGATTTTAGATGGAAGCTGCTACTTCGGCAGGGAATCAGACTGCTTCCTTTTCCACTGTCTGTCGAGCGGGATGGGCTAGGGAGGCAAAGTTGAACGTTTTTCCATTCAAGTAAGCTGAGCACCTAATTTACACATTCATGGGACACAAAGCATCACTCACTGTGCTAACAAATCACCGTAATGAGGCATTTGCACACCCACACACATTTATACTCGTGCTGTTGCTCAGCTTGCACCTGCAATGGTGGTGAATAGACGTGTAATTGCATCTTGAGTTGTTGAAAGCAGGGCTACAGGCAAGGTCTCTGTTGCTGGAGAAAGTGGCTGCCTTTTTGCTTCACTTTGCTGTGGTCGGCAGCTTTTTGGAAGCTGTTTTACCACAAATCCTGCTTTTCTGTTACAGCAGCTCTCAAAGGCTTTTCCAAGGAGCCCTACAGGTGTTGGCTTTGAGTCATGAAGATGTTGGGTGACTGCTCCAAGGGCTCCTGTCTCTTGCAGAGTCAGAGCACTGAGAGTCCCTCAGCTGATAACACTGGCACACTCTGATAAGCTCAGGCCAAGGGCAAGGGCTAGAGAGCCAAAGTTCAGGCACGGTGAGGTCTTGCAGATAAAGGGATTTGTGAAGAAGTGGTCAAAAAACTGGTGCTGCAAGATTCTCCTGAGAATAACATCTGTTACATACTGAAATCTGCAAAATTTGTCACGGCATTGCTGATTCCCTGCCCTACAGCTCAAGTCAGAAATCAGCAATCCTGTCTTCAGGAACCACAAAAATGAAGTCCTTCCACTTCAATAAACATCCGAGACATGTTCCAAACTTCAGATTCACGACTGCTGCTGTGAAGTTTTTAATTATACCTTCTAAAGCCCAATTTTTTGTTCCCTCATTTCCCTGGGAACATCCACCCGTGCACAAACCAAAACCATTGCTAACTCGGATGTTTTGTAAGCACCAGAAAAAGCACAGAGATTCCTTTGCAGACATTTTACCATTGCAGCAATCCTGACTGACCCAGTGCTCTTGCAGTCATCTTGTCATTTGGGTGGATTTCAGCAGGTATGACTTCAAAGTAAAAGTAGTGTGTCCAGAGTGATTTTAAGTAGCTGTTTTATTTCATCCATTTTCTGCCCAAAACACACTCTGCCTTCTAAGATGTGAAGAAGGCTTTATCTATTCCAATGCCATCTAAGTCTGCTTGAGGTGACAGCCTGGTTATTTAGGATGTTTCCTGTGACAGATGGGTTATTTACAGCAATTGTATCCCAAAGATGTAGAAAGTATCATTTTCATAAATTGTCAGCAGCTTTGGAATCCCAAGTATCACATGCAAATCAGCAAATTCCAAGTGGCTCCAACGTCAGATTCCAATAGCACTGATGTTTGATTAGTAATTATATATATATTTTAGGGTTTTGTCTGAAATTTAACAATTCTAATGCATTTTTACTGGGCATTTCGTGTCTGTGTTTGATACCTCTGACCATCAGTTTGTTGGACTGAGGATAATGGGAACTCACAGTTGCACATCTAAACAATGCATCACTGTAAAACTATTTGCACAATTTAAATGGCTGGACACTAAACTGTGATTCCCTTTCAGGTCCTGTGCTATCATATAATCCATATCCATTGAAAATTGATTTGACATGCATAATCACTGTTTAATTGTAGTATCTCCTAAGGAGGCTATTTTATAGAAGTGAAAATAACAGCATAGGACAAGTATATGGTTTTCTCTAATAAGCAAGTTATTCTGATTACCCTGCCCTAATAACATAATTGC
>WEKY01043699.1:0-26252 GCA_013390045.1 Picathartes gymnocephalus
ATAGATTTATTAGCATTGGTAGTTATTAGCGTGTTATTATCTGCCACAGGGGTACAAATGTGTCCTGCTGGAACCTCCATGGGATGATGGAATTCCCTTCCCACTTTTCTGTTTGTGGGAGCAAACTCCACAACTCAGCTTTGAATATTTTCACTTAGATATACTTTTTCAGATTTATTTATTCACTTTGAAAATATGTATCTAAGTGAATAAATAAATCTGAAAATATGTATCTGATTTATTTATTCACTTAGATACATATTTTCATTTAGGTTAGAAAAATCCAAAAACAACCCTTGCAAGTATCAGACAAAAAAAATCTGGACTCTTGGAAATGTGCACACAATCCAACAAAAATATACAAAAATGTTCAAAAATTCAACAAAAAATTTATCCAACCCAAATATTTTGCTGGGACACCAGGTGTGGCAGGTGGGGACAGCTCCCCTCAGGTCAGGGCTGTGCTGGGGACAGCACTGGGACACCCAGGGGACAAAGGCTCGTGGCCAGCAGAGCTCCGAGGAGGTGATTTAGAGGGGCTGATCCCTCTGGGATGAGGCAGGGGAGGGCTGGGACAGAAGCTCAGGGTGGGTTCTTGCCCCTCTCCCCGTCCCCACCGTGGGGTCAGAGGTGCCACCAAAGCTCAGAGAGGAGTTGGACACGGGGCTGGCAATGGTTGAGCACAAAAAACCCCTGAGATGGCACTGGCTGGCTCTGTCTAATATCGGATTTAAATCTGTGGCAGCAGCTGGGCATTGTCCCTAAAATAAACCCAGTTCAGAGGGGATGGGGGAGCCCTGCCGCTCACATCAGCTCCAAACCAGACATCCTAAAGCTTTTCTGTGGGAAGAGCAGTGTTGGCTCCCAAAATCATCCCCGGGAATGTCAAAACACAGCCTGGCCTCCCCAGCTCCAGCGTCTCCTCTTGTCCTGTCCCTTGTCAGGGGACACCGTCCCCACCCAGCTCCAAACTCCTTTTGGGTGGGTGCAGAATGAGAAGTTCTCCCAACATGTCATCCCAGCGATGCCTGATCAGTGTGAGCTGGAGCAGAGGCCGGACAGAAGGAGAGGAATAAAGCAGGGATTGATGGCAAGGCCTTCCAAGGGCACAGCCTGGCAATGCCAGAGCCCGGCTGCAGCCCTGCCAGGATGGGCCTCGAGATGGGCACAGAAAAGGGGCCTGGGCACGGGGTTTCACACTTGGAGAAGTTCTGCTCCGTTTGCATCTGGAGCTGAACTGCCCAATGGATCACTGGGAATGATGGAGTTCCATCCTCCTTGCTCGGCCTCCTCTTTTTGACGTTGTTGGTGCTTTTGGGTTTCCTGAGGTTGGGAAGGATTGTCCTGGAATGCTGGGCTGGAGAGAATTGTTGTGTCTGAGTGCCCTGTGAGGAGAACTCAGTAACACTGAATATGGAGCTGAGAGCTGCACACTGAAGCAGAACAGAAAAAGAATAAAACTTAAAAGTTAAGGCATCAGCAGATCTCCAGAAATTCCCCCCTCAGGATGCCAGAGCAGGCAGGGAGCCCCTGCTGGGGGGCCTGATGAACCCCCCAAACCCAGACTTACACCTTGATATCAGCAAATCTTTAAGTTCCCTTCCAACCCAAATCGCCCCAGCATTCCCACAGCTGCATCTGTGGGATTTCCCCGTGTTTCATCCCCAAACTGGGGCAGGACGGGAAGATCCAGCCCCAAAGCAGAGCCTGAGCACCGGGAGAGGCACAGCCCCACATTGCATATCCTGCTGTGGGCAAGGACCAGCCCCAAATTCCCTGAAATCTGCTGCCGAGCCTCCGGCAGGGCTCTAAACCCACCCGGACCTCCTTGGCTCCAGCTGGCTGAACAAGCTGGCAGCAGCAGAAAACGAGGCAAAACCTCTCCTACTCGGGGAAAAAAAAAAAAAAAAAAGGAATGGGGGAAGTCTCCATAAATCCTGAGCCAGTTACTGGTGGAGAGGACTCCCCTCCTCCTGCTCCACACTCCGCAGCACAAATTACGGCCCCGACTTCGCTGCCGTTCGCGTCTGAAAAGGCTGTGACAGATGAGAGGAGGGATGATTTAACGGCCATAAATCCAGGCAGCTTAGAGGTGTTTTTACAACCCAACCCATCTCAAATCCCTTCTGTTATGAATACTTATCGCTCCCAGACACTGCTACAATGGAAAGATTTTTAACAGCTTTAATAGAGACGCAATAAAACCCCCAGAGCCGGGCGAGGAGCCGTGCTTTGATCCCTCCCGAGGGAGGGACAGGGGCTGGGAGCTGCTGCCTGTGCTCCCAGGGCCTGGAGGAGCAGAGCTGGAGCAGCCCGTGGGTGGGATGGGTGGGTGGAATCATCCCAGAGCTGGATCAGCTTGCCCAAAGATGCTGCTTGTAATTAAAACCCAGCAGGGAAGGGGGACGGGGGACAGGGCGTGCCTGTGACAGCCAGTACCTCCTCCAGGGGCTCCTCCTGCAGCTCCCACCTCGCACCCGGCCTAACCCAGCTGCGGGGACTTAAACCCAGGCTGCTTTCAGCTCCACCAATGACCCTCCTGGGTGTGGTGGCACCAATTTTTAGTCTGGTAATGGCTAAATTGGCTTAACGACCACCACCTGACGAGCAGGACAGGGACACAGTCCCTTGGCACTTCCCAAGCAGGACAGGGACAGTCCCTTGGCACCTCCCCAGCAGGACAAGGGCAGTCCCCTGGCACCTCCCAAGCAGAACAGGGACAGTCCCTTGGCATTTCCCAAGCAGGACAGGGATGTTGTCCCCTGGCACTTCCCAAGCAGGACAAGGACATTCCTTAGCACCTCCCAAGCAGGACAGGGACAGTCCCTTGGCACTTCCCAAGCAGGACAGGGACAGTCCCTTGGCACTTCCCAAGCAGGACAGGGATGTTGTCCCCTGGCACCTCCCCAGCAGGACAGGGACAGTCCCTTGGCATTTCCCAAGCAGGACAGGGATGTTGTCCCCTGGCACTTCCCAAGCAGGACAAGGACATTCCTTGGCACCTCCCAAGCAGGACAGGGACAGTCCCTTGGCACTTCCCAAGCAGGACAGGGACAGTCCCCTGGCATTTCCCAAGCAGGACAAGGACATTCCTTGGCACCTCCCAAGCAGGACAGGGACAGTCCCTTGGCATTTCCCAAGCAGGACAGGGATGTTGTCCCTTGGCACCTCCCAAGCAGGACAGGGATGTTGTCCCCTGGCACTTCCCGGAGCTCAGGAGATCTCCCAGCTCCAGGCTAACTGCTCATGGATCTCACTCCATCCCAGGCTGGGATTAAGCAGCCCCAGACCTCGTTCCCTCTTCCTAAACTCCCCCTGTAACCTCCCAAAACCATTCCAAGCAGCCAGCCAGCAAAAACAGGAACAGGGCGGTGCCAGGGGCACTCCGGCAAAGGGCACCCGGAGCTGGGCAAACACCTCGGGAATAAACCCCTCCTTTCTTACGCACACAGACTTATCAGGCACGGTGATAAGGAATTCAGCAGGTGCGGGGAATCAAAGTGATCCCAGGCTCCTTGTTTTCCATAGCTGAGCAGTCCACACCCAGGGGAAACACTCCAGCTTTGGGGCTGGTGGGTTGTAAAATAAAAACAAGGAGCAGGGAAAGCTCCTTCCTAAAAAAAAGTGTGGCCACCAAGAGAGGAACCAGCCCTGCAGGGCAAGGAACAGGCTCAGCCTGGCCACACGGAGGGGATGTGGGCTCTGAATCCTGGGTGGAATACAGCATTCCCAGCCCCTTAACCTAAGGGAACTTTTTTTTTTTTCTTTTTTTTTTACTAAGATAATACAGAGTAATTGATTTTTAAATACACTGAAATCAAATGTCCCGAGGCCAGAGCAGGATCTCAGCTCTGCTGTCAGCTCGGCAGCCACTGGCAGAGATGGAGAGCACAGGGGAAAAGAAAATAAAAATGAAATCTCCTTCGTGTGCCTCTCTGGCTCCAGGGCAAACGTGAACGTCTCTGTAAAAGGTGCAACAATTTTTCTCTATTAAAAAATGGATTATCAAAAGGGAGAAGCTGATGGAGGCCACTGAGGTTGAACAGGCAGCGTGGAGAAAATCCTTCTGCTTAAAACACACAACAACAGTCGAGCAACAAAATTAATTTTTAAGATAATTTATTCCAATCTCTCTCTCTCTCTCACCTCATCCTTCACACAGTCCCAGTCGAGGAGGGTTTATGGCTATTTTTTGTTGGATTTTAATTGTTTTTATAGAAAAATACACATGCAAATAATAGATATATATATATATATATACTTCAGCACTGAACTTTTCATCTTGGAAAAAATAATAGTAATAATAATAATAAAGAAATGAGGGAGGATTTGGGAAAGACCTGAGTGGAGACAGAGACACGGAATGCTGCGGGGATGGGATGCTCCAGGATGCTGAGCTGCTCAAGGTCCAGCACATTTTACCCAGCAGGAAGTCGTTTATTGGGATGAGGGAGCAACTCCAGTAACTCTGCCCAAATTTGGGAATGGCCAAGGAAAAACTGGTGCTGGATCCATCCTTCCTACCAAACCCAGCACGGATCCCATCCCCAGCAGCAAGGGAAGCCCAGCTTAGGTAAAAAGCACCACTTTGATGCTTGGAAAGGACACCAGAAGCCAAGAGCTACGTGGAAAAAAAATACCCTTTTTATGCTATTTCCTATGGGATGCAGCTGGCAGCACAGGGCAAAAGGGGTCATTGGAACCTGGCCTTGGTGCAGGGTGACGTTCTGGGGTGAGATCGTTGGAGCCTTGGCTGTGCATTTCTGACCCTGTGGGCTGCTCCTGCACAGGGGAGCAGCGATGTCCCCCTGTCCCCAGCAATGTCCCCAGCAACGTCCCTGTGTTCCCAGCAATGTCCTCGTGTCCCCAGCGATGTCCCCAGCGATGTCCCCCTGTCCTCAGCGATGTCCCTGTGTCCCCAGTGATGTCCTCATGTCCCCAGCAATGTCCTCGTGGCCCAGCGATGTCCCCCTGTCCCCTGTGATGTCCCCCTGTCCCCAGCAATGTCCCCTTGTCCCCAGCAATGTCCCCTTGTCCCCAGCAATGTCCCCAGCGATGTCCCCCAGTCCCCAGCGATGTCTCTGTGTCCCCAGCAATGTCCTCCTGTCCCCAGCAATGTCCTCCTGTCCCCAGTGATGTCCCCATGTCTCCAGTGATGTCCCCAGCAGTGTCCCCCTGTCCCCACCAATGCCCCAGCGATGTTCCCCTGTCCCCAGCAATGTCCCCGTGTCCCCAGCAATGTCCTCGTGTCCCCAGCAATGTCCCCAGTGATGTCCCCAGCGATGTCCCCCTGTCCTCAGCAATGTCCCCCTGTCCCCTGTGATGTCCCCAGTGATGTCCCCCTGTCCCCAGTGATGTCCCCTGTCCCCAGCAATGTCCCTGTGTTCCCAGCAATGTCCCCAGCAATGTCCCCCTGTCCCCAGCAATGTCCTCCTGTCCCCAGCAATGTCCCCCTGTCCCCAGCCTCTCTGCAAACACCGTGCCAAGGTCCAAGGGATGACACAGCTCTGCTGCCGGGGGCGGGAGCAGAACAGATTTCCACAGAGCTGTTTCAGGTTTGATGGAGGAGCAGCCAGAGGGAAGAGCTGGCGCAGGAGAGGGCAGAGAAGAGCAGCCTGGGGAAGGAGGACAATTAATCTGCTGCCGCGGGACGGCAGGGGACTTTGGGAAATGTCACAGTCCAGCAGCAGGGAGAGGGAGGAGGTGTTTTCTCACCTCCCACGCCAAGCAGAGCTCCTCTGCCTCCTCATCCCCCAGTCCTGCCCACGGCCATGGCTTTTTTCCTACTGATCCAGGCTAATGAGGTGGAACAAACTGTCGTCTCTTTGCCCGCAGGCAGCACGGGGAAGGTCTCCCAAGGGAAGGATTTCCCTCCAGCTCCCACACCGAGGGTGGCAGCAGCGCTTTGCCAGCCCCACCTCTGCCCCCAGCACTGCCCACGTCCCCAGACAGCGGTGACAGCCCTGGGAACACCACAGAAGCTGACTGGCAGGTGGCTGGGTGCAGCCCCAGCTCCTGGATGTGGTCCCTGCCATCCCCTCCTGCATCCCTGCTGCAGCTCCAGCATCAGCGAGGGGACGCCAGCAGGGAAAAGCAGCCTTGGATCCCTCCAGATTTACCTCCAGAGGCCACACCGGCATTTCATGGGGGGTCTGCAGCCACAGCGCCTGGGGGCTGCACAGCCACGCTCTTCCTGCTTTTCCCTTGTGTTTTGCTTCGCCTTTTAACCAAGAAAACTCACTTTTGGGACTGTCTACTCCGAAAACAGAGGCGGGAGGGTCTGGCGAGGGCGGGGGCTGTTTGGCTCCTATGGCTACAGGCTGCGCTGGGGCAGCTCTAGAGTTTGGTGGACGATCATGCAGGTTTTATTGCAGCTCGTGGGTGTGGCTGGAGTTGTAGGTAGCCCAGCTTCGGTCTCAGGTAGCCCCGGAGGTGGGATCCTCTCCCCTCCCCACCTGCCCGGCCGCTGTCTCTGTGCCGGCCGAGCGGCTACTCGGTGGCCATCTGCTCGATGTGGTCACTGAGCAGCTTGTATTGCTCTGGGAAGGAGAGAGGAAAGGGCTCAGAGAGGCTGCTGAACCATCCCACCCACGCTCCATCCCTCCAGGAACCCGGGAAGGGGCTGCACATCCCCCGGGGCTCCCCTCCTACCTTCATCCAAGTTGCCGATGGTCGCCTGCTTCTTCAGGAAGTCGCTGCAGAGCTTCTTGTTGAGGCCAAACGCCAGCATGTTGTGGATGAAGGTGCTGCGGGAGGACAGAGATGCTCTGGGTGAGAGAATGGCCAGGCTGCCTTTTCTTCCTCCCACCTTCCTCTCCCTCTCCACAGCCCCTTGTCCCGGGCACTGGGATGATGCTCAGCTCGGCCCCTTCCGCACTGGGATATTCAATAGAAGGGGCAGGAGCAGCTCTCGGGGAGAAGGATCCAGCATCCTCTGCACCGTGAGGGATGTCCCCAGTGGGGGAACACCTGCGAGGTGTGGGAATTCAGAGCACAAAAAGTCCTCAAAACCTTGTGCCTGCAGGCTCTGAGTTTGAAACGACTGCAGAGTTCGACCTGAAGCCGTGGAAAAGGCTCCCAGACTTAGAGACCTGTAACAAGGATGCAGGTCTGTAGTTTAAGAAGAAGTGTGTTAAGTTAGATAGCAGAAGGTTTTGAAGTTTAGATATAGAAATAGTTATAAAATAAAGTAAGAAGTTTTAAAATGTAGTTTAAAATATAGAATTGTGTGTCATTATATGATTGGATAAAAAAGTCCACATTGTGGCAAACATGTAATGCAGGTTTAATTAACCATCGGTGTAGAACTTAAATATATGTGGCAATAATTTATTGGCCAATTAACCTTTAAAAGACCCTGTAACCTGTGCTCTTGTGACCACTCTGCACTATGGCCGAGCTCTGACTTCCTCTGTGCAGACATTCCCGTACCTTCACGAGACTGCAGCAATAAATCAAGCTTTAAACCGTGCCAAAGCGGTCCCATCTCTACCCAAACCACCCCGACAGCAGGTGCCCCCTCTCAGCAGCTGCTCCCCCAGGGGGGCTCCCCATGCCCTGCTCACCCCAGCTGCCCAAAGGTGATGTTCTCGTTGAAGCGCAGGCTGTCGTCACGCTCCTCCTGAGTCATGTGGCACCACTTCTCCCTGCAAGGAACGAGCCAGTCTGGCACCACTCTGTGCCCACTGGCACCCCAGGACCCCCCGTCTGCTTCCTCCCGCCCTGGGCCATGTGGCTGGAGGGCAGGAGGGCACCGAGAGCCCCCCAGAGGACAGGAGGGCACCGAGAGCCCCTCGGAGCAGGGGAGGGCACCGAGAGCCCCTTGGAGGGTGGGAGGGCACCGAGAGCCCCTCGGAGCAAGGGAGGGCACCGGCTAGAGCCCCTCGGAGCAGGGGAGGGCACCGAGAGCTCCTGGAAGGATGGGAGGGCACCGAGAGCCCCTCGGAGCAGGGGAGGGCACTGAGAGCCCCTCGGAGCAGGGGAGGGCACCGAGAGCCCCTGGGTGTGGGGTGAGCTCACGACATGGATCCATCTGCAGATCCCTCGCCCTGCAGCAAAGCAAGAGATGCCCCAGGAAAAAAACCTCACTCAAGCTTGGCTTTGCCTGGGAAGGCCCTGATTGAGAGCTAAAAGCAGCAGAGAACCCTCCAGCACAGAGCTCACCTTCGCTGCACGAGGAGGAAGCAGGGGATGGCCATCCCAGCAGGGCTCTGCTGCATCCCCCCAGCCGGGCAGGGGGACAGGGGGACACCAGGCACCTGCCCTTCATCTGCAGCAAGGCTCCAACTCCCCGCATCCCGACCGAGGCGCTCCCCAAACATACCTCCCCCTGCGACAGGGCGGGAGCTCCCGCACCCCTCCCCTGGGGCCAAAATGCCCTGAGGATGCCCCAACTCCCCTCCAGCCCCCTGCAGCTGCAGCAGCGCCTGAAGGGATGGAGGGGGCTCAGCTCGGGGCGTTTGCAACCAGCTGGAGGCAGTGGCAGAGTCCCCACCCCGGGTCTCTGTGCCACAGCGGTGCCCCTCGTGGTGCTGGCAGCAGGGCTCAGTGCACGCATGCCAGGGAAACTACAGCTCCAGGGTGAAGCCAGCCCCTTCCCCAGAACGAGGTGAGGTCACAGCCAAGGAAAAGAGGAGGAAAAGCAAGGAAAAACAGGGATAGGCAGAAGAAAAGTGGAGGAGAAGGAAGAGGAGAACACCAGGAGAGGAGCACGTGTAGCTCGCTGGAATGCCAAGCGGGAGAGGGGAGCTGTGCTGGGTGGAAACTGGGATAGAGGGGGCGGGGGGGGGTCTCACCCGAAATTCTGTGAGGTTGGCTCAGCCCCAGTGTGGCTGGAACTGGATGAGGATGGGTGCTCAGCCAGGCTGGCCCCACAAAGGGAGCCAGTCCCCACTAAACCACCCCAAGCCAAAGCTGAGCTGAGCCACCAGCTCATCGTTTACAGGGCTCTGGAAATGTACACAGTATGTTCCAGGGTGTTTTTGTTTTTCTTTTTTTTTAAAGAAAAGAAGGTGTAATTTCTCCCAGATAAAGCTTAGGAGAGCAAATAAAACCCACGGCCAAATGCAGAGGCTGAAATGAGAGGGGAAGAATCGAATTAAGGGGCTTTGAAATCTGGAAGCAAAATTTCACGGACCCCGCTGGCTCGCTTACAGAAGAAGCCTGTTTGTAACTCTTTTTTTTTTTTTTTCCTGCCTTTTAATGTTTTTGAGGAAGGAAGAAGGGAGCAAAAACATAATCAAAGCGCTCCCCAAAAAAAAATTTGGCTGTGTCTCTGGCTTATTACTGGAGAGTAACGTGCCTGGGAAGGGAGAAAACCCACATGTGGCTCCACTCAAAGCCTTTGATCTTCACACTGGCCCAGCGGGACAGGCACGGGGGCGAGGAACCCCCTGGGCTGTGGGGTTGGATTTTGGGGTATCCAGGGAAGCCCTGCTGTGCCTGGAAGTGCTGAGAGCTCTCCATCAACTCTTTCCTTTTCCAGCAGCAGCAGTGTTTCCCCCAGCACAGCAAAGCCCAGCAGCGATATTTGCACCATCCCTTTGCCAGGACATTCCCCGACTACACAGAAAATTCACTGCCAGGCTTCCAAAAATCCTCATCCTCTTGCTAATGCCATCACCAGGAGGGATTTGCTCCCAGATCCCACTCTCCAAGAGAGCAGAGGCTGTCCCCCTGTCCCCACTCCAGCTCGTGGCCCCAAGGACGTGCTCCCAGTCGTGACATGCAGCCCCCCCCATCTGCATTTTTAATTCTGATAAGGGATGGCAGCAGAAGAATGCATTAAAAATGGAAAAGGACCAGCTTTTCCAGCTGGCAAAGGATCCCCCAGCACCTCTAAGTGGCAGCAGAAGCCAGGAGCAAGCGGGAAGGACAGGAGAGGGGGATGCTTTCTACACAAAGAGCCTCAGTTCACGTCCAAAACCTGCCCAGAGGGATGTTCTCAGCAAAATATCACAGCTTGAAACCATTCAGGCTCCTTTGTAAAAAACCACATGAAAGAGGAGCCAATTTAAACCCCTCTGGCCCTTTGGGAGGGTGATGCTCACGCTCAAACCTCCAGCAGCTGCGGCTCCTCCGTGGAGAAAGGGCCTTGCAGAGCCCCCCCCAAAACACCTCCCTCCCCTCCCCAGGGCAGGATGTGGAGCTGAAGCGAGCAGCAGCCTGTGGGCACTCAGGAAGGACAGGGACAGACACACCTCTTCTCCTCTTCCTCCCCAGTGTTCCCTCTGGAGCGGCGGCAGAAACGGGGCCGACACAAGTGGTGCGAGAAAAGGTCATGCAAGACAGAGGGATGGAGGGGAACGGAGAGAAGAAGAGATGCAAGAAGTTGTTAGAGGCAGAGAGAGAGAGAGAGAGAGAGAGGAAAGAGAGAGAATGTGAGGAGTTTAGTTCTGATTCCTTCCCCTCCCCTCCCCTGCCCTCCCCACCCAGAGGAGGAAAAACCTCGCCGGGTCGCGCTGCGGCCCCGGGAGGACGAGGCTCGGCCACCCCAGAGATGTCCTGGCCACCCCCATCACAGAGATGGCCACCAGCCCATCCCCACGGACCCTCTGGGCGTCTGCCATGGCAGCACCGACCTGGAATTCCAAACCCGGCCCTCAGCAACCCCCTCCTCCCTGCAGGGATTTCAATCCTCAGCCCAGCACGCAGCATCCCGGCTCCCCCGGAGGGTTCTGCATCCTCTCCAGAGGGCTCGGGGTGGGGTGGTGGGGGGGTCATCACCACCTTCCAACGCCCCCCGAGATGCTCAGGACACTCCAGGCTGCAGCTCCCAAAGCTCCTTTGTTAGTCAGGCTTGTTCCTGCAGCCGAGGCGGGCTCAGCCATCAGATTAATTGGGATGGGCACCGGGAGCAGGGAGCAGCTGCCGGGGGCGCCTGTCCTTGTGAGGCATTCGCTGCCGCTAATTTGGGGCTTAATCAAAGCAAATGCAGTTACGGTTACGTGGCTGCTCAATAGGATCTTCCCGAGCTGGCTTGGGAGAAAAAAAAGGCAAGAATAAATGGGAAAACAGGGATTGATCCGCGAGAGCCGAGCCTGGCACAGCATCCCGGGGTGCGAGCCAGGGCTGCTGTGCTGAGCTCGGGGATTTGGGGAGGACACAGAGTGGGGCTGGCTGCTCAAAAGTGCGGTCAGCGCTCTGAAAAGGGGCGGCTCGGATGCTCCGTCCCACTCCCAGAGCTCAGAGCCTCAGGGCACTGCACGGACAGCGGGAGGGGCCGGCTGGGAGTGGGAAATCGCTGTCAGGAGAGGAGGGAATGGCTGGAACTCTCACAGCGGCTCCGGGCTGGAGCAAGAGATGGGCACAAGCTTGGCGAGTGTCTCACCTCTGCGCCCCCCGACACCAGCAGCCCCTTCCTGGCAGGTTGATCCCAATTTTCGGGGCTGGCAGTGCCACCATCCCCGGTTTTTGTCCTTGCTGGCTGCAGGTTGTCCCTCCTGGGAACAGCTGGGACATCCCCTCCATCCACTGCACCTCCCAGACCTGCTGGCAAACTCAGCGCCAACAGCCTGAGCCCCCTGAGCTGGGGTTTCTGAGCACATCTCTAGGGTTTGGTTCCTCCAAAAACACCCCACAACGACCAAGAAAACCTTCACACTCCCAGACCCCTGCAAGACAGTGGATCTCACCCACCCCCCAGTGCTCCCAGCAGGTTTCCAGTCAGGGATGGAAAGCAGAGCATCTCCCCAGGGTTGGGCAAGCTCGGGGCTGTTGGGAGGAGCACCCTGGGGTGGGGCTGGAGGGGACACAGAGTCTCCTTTTCCCACGGGGCCATGTCCTACCTGGTGGTGGGGGACCTCTTCCTGCGCTCGCAGTGCACGGCGTCGAAGAAGGCGGCGTTCCAGAAGCGAAGGTTGTGCCTGCAGGGAGGGGAGGGAGATGTTGGGAATGGCCAACTGGGATTTTATAATTAGGGTGGGCAGGCCCAGAGAAGCTGTGGCTGCCCCTGGATCCCTGGGAGTGCCCAAGGCCAGGCTGGATGGAGTTTAAGAGCACCCTGGGATGCTGGGAGGTGTCCCATGGCAAGGGTGGGATGGGGTGAGTTTTAAGGTCCCTTCCAACTCAAACCACTGATGCCTGAAGTGGCTCCCTAGAAACAGAGCCCAGGCAGGAGGGAGGGAATAAAGGTGGATATTGATTGGCAAGGCCTCCAAAGGCACAGCCTAGGGAGCCAGAGGCTGCTCTCACCATGGAGCCCAGGATGGACCCCGAGTCACGAGTTCTTCACCCCTTTAGAGCTTTGGGCCATTTGCATCTCAGCATCAATTCCCCAATTCAAACTTTAGCTCCTGATGGCATTTCCCCAGCTCACCCCCCCTTCTCAAGGTGTTGGGTTGCACATTTTGGGCCCAGGACAGTCTGGGTGTCCTTGGAGAGCAGCCTTGGAGAGGCTTTGTTGTGTCACTGTGACCGTGAGAGAGCGGCAGCTCCCAGGCTGCAAAACCCTGCAGAGTCACACCCTGAGCACTGCAGGGTCTGGGAAATATCAAAGTTAACATCCAAGGCGTCACCACAATCTCGCCCAGCCCGTCCCTGAGTCCTCCCAAAGGTCAGGATGAGCCAAACAAACCTGGCAGGATTCTGGACCAGCCCTTTGGTGGCTGCAAACACGCTCTCATTAGCACAAGGGACGTGGCAAAGCCAAAGTCACCTCCCTTAGGGGCACTTGTGACCATTGGGGCCCCCATGGCCAGGAGGACAAAGCCCTCCCCAGGCAGGAGCCAGCTCCCCCAGGGCTTTACCAGATCGGCTGCTGCTTGAGGTGCATGTACAGGTAGATCTTCTCCCCCTTCTTCTCCTCCTCGGGGCTCTGCAGGGACACTGTGGGGACACACACAGTCACATGCCACCAGCCGGGGGACTCCCACCTTCCCAGCCACGCAGGGATTTTGTGCCCCCTCCCAGCTCGGTGGCTCAGCAAACCAAACACATCCTCTACACATCCACAGCAAGGGCAAGAGGAGCTCTGAGAGCCCTTGGAGGGCAGGGATCAACCCTGATGAAAGCAGGGATGTCCCAGGAGGGGACTGGGTCGCTGCTCTGGGAGCACACACAGGTACTGGGGGACACTGGTGCGCCTCAAAGGCTCAGGGGCAGTGGGTGCCCAAACCTCTGCAGCCTGAGCCACTGGGGACAAGTCCTTGCAGGAGGAGAGTTGTGATTGGAATTCCAAACCCAAGGAATTGCAGCATTTCCAGCCCTCTCTCCTTCCCCAGGGACGCCTTGGCCACGCCTCTGTCACCAGTGCTGGCTGCACTCACCTGTCTTCTTCAGCTTCTCCTTTGGTTTGCCCTCAGCTTCGCTGTGGCACAAGAAATCAATGTCAGCTCCAGAAATCCTGTCCCCCCCCACAACAGCCCGTGGCCCCCTCTGGTGAAGGGAACCCCATTTGAGAGACCCCCTGCTCGCATGCCACTGCCCCCAGGGCCAGAACGGTGACAAAGAGACAGTGACATGGCTCCCACCACACCCAGCACAGAGGAGACGCAGAAGATCACGAGCTTGGAACCACACAACTCCACGGCCGAGGCAAACAGGACTCCCAGACCGTGAGGGGACAGTGCCCAAAGCGAGGACCAGGCTGGAGATGACCCCCCCTGGCCGTGCCAGCCCCGTGGTGGCCCCACACCCCTGGCTTGGTCACCACAGGGGTGCCTGCCCAGCCCAGCCAAGGGAGCGGTACCCACTCGCTCCTTTTGGTGCCAGGAGCCTTCAGTTTGGTCTCCAGGCCCCCAAAGAAGCCCTTGACGTTCTCAGTCTTGGCCGAGGTGTTTTTCAGCAGCCTCTCTGCGATGTCCTTCTTCTCTGCCAGCCAGCTGTTGGCTGACTTCAGGTATGAGTCGATGCTGCCCGTGGGCTTCTCCTTGGCCTCCAAGGGCAGGGCCTGAGGTTTCCCTGGGGAAAACGTGCCAGGAACTCAGTGGCCCCAGGGCCCTGAGTGCTGCCAGCTCCTGGGGACCTGCAGCCAGCTCCGTGCTGCACCACCAGGAGGTGGAAACACCCAAAATCCCACCCCAGTTCCTCTTTTTATTTTTATCCTCCCTGGTCCCATTTTGGATAGAAAATTGAGCCCCTCGTGGAGGAGTGGCTGCACCACCAGGAGTGGAAACGTCCAAAATCCCACCCCAGTTCCTCTTTTTATTTTTATCCTCCCTGGTCCCATTTTGGATAGAAAATCCAGCCCCTCACGGAGGAGTGGCTGCACCACCAGGAGAGGCAAACACCCAAAATCCCATCCTATAGGTTTTTATATTTATCCTCCCCTTCTCATTTTGGATAGAAAATTCAGCCCCTTATGGAGGAGTGGCTGCACTACCAGGAGGTGGAAATACCCAAAATCTTATCTCAGTTCCCCTGGGTTTTTATTTTTATCCTCCCCTTCTCATTTTGGATAGAGAATCCAGCCCCTCATGGAGGAGTGGCTGCACCACCAGGAGTGGAAACACCNACCAGCAGGACATGCAAGCGCCCAAACCCCCATCCCAGTTCCTGTAGCTTTTTATTTTTATTTTTATCCTCCCCTTCTCATTTTGGATAGAAATTCCACCTCCACGTGGAGGAGTGGCTGCACCACCAGGAGATGCAAACACCCAAAATCCCATCCCAGTTCCTGTAGGTTTTTATTTTTATTTTTATCCTCCCCTTCTCATTTTGGATAGAAATTCCACCTCCACGTGGAGGAGTGGCTGCACCACCAGGAGATGCAAACACCCAAAATCCCATCCCAGTTCCTGTAGGTTTTTATTTTTATCCTCCCCTTCTCATTTTGGATAGAGAATCCAGCCCCTTGCGGAGGAGTGGCTGCACCACCAGGAGTGGGAACACGCAAAATCCCACCCCAGTTCCTGTAGGTTTTTATTTTTATTTTTATTTTTATCCTCCCCTGCTCCCATTTTAGGAAAAAAATCCAGCTCCTCATGGAAAAGAGTGGCCGCCACACAGCAAGCAATAAAGCAAGGTGTTTCTGGGCTGGGGTGTTCACATTCTCCCCACAGGGTCTGGGATCATCTGGAGGATGTCACATACAAATATTCCTGGCTGGGAGCAAGGACAAAGCAGCATCACCACCGCAGCGAGGAGTCCTGCCAGGTTTGCATGGATTCTCCACCATGGAAGCTCTTTTCCACCCGGGCCCCCCTTCCAACACCCTTCCCACAGCCAGGACACATCCCAAAGCAGCCGCCAGCACCAGCAAAACCTCCACAAGGAGCTGCAGGTTCCCTTACCTAGGTAGTAGTAGGTGAAACACATGGTCATGAGGTTCTTGGCGGGGCTGAAATCGTCCATCTGGTGACACCTGGCACGGAGGGGGGACTCAGTGAGGACAGCCCGTGATGGGAACACAAGCAGCCTCAGGGCTCTGCCCTCGGGGCTTTTTTGGGGGTTGACACCAAGGCCTGGAAGAGCCCCCCAGGACTTACTCGAAGAGCACGAGGGCGAAGGACTGCATCAGGCGGTAGAAGGTCTGCTCCGAGACGCACCTGGAGTTGCAGCGCTGCAGGGACAGAGCCCAGGGCTCAGCACAGCACCAGGAACAGCCTCAGCCCCCCAGGACCACCCACTCCTGGCTGGGTCTCCCCCCCAGACACAGCCTGGTGCCTGTCTGCGTTTTTAGGGAATGGGATCTGTCTGAGTGCTGGCGGGATGGAATTTGAAATAGAAGCAGTGAATTCTCTCCCACGATGCACCCAGAGTGTACTGAACTGCTCAAAAGGTATTTATTCAGTCCCGTGTCTCCCTCTGCTGTGGTTTCTCACTTTCCTTGAGTTCCTGCCGCCCCAAAATTACTTCTTTGGGATATAAATAAATCCCCGTGGCCTGAGGCTGTTCGGAAGCCCGCGCAGGATCCCTGCTCCCTCCCCACCACTCCCCTTACCTGGGCGCTCACGTATCTTGCAAACCACTCCCTGCCCTTCCCGTTCTCGCTGCTGCACAGCTCCCCAAACCTGGCCTTCTCCTCTTGCTCCAGGTCCTCTCTGAAACAGGGAAAAATCAAAAAACACCATCATTAAAGCCAAAGACGTGACCTGCACTGCCCATCACCCCTCTTGGCACCAGCACCCTGGTGCTGCGGTGCTGGAGGAAGGCAGAGGAAGAGGAGGAGAGCGGAGGAAGAGGAGGAAGGCAGAGGAAGAGGAGGAGAGCGGAGGAAGAGGAGGAAGGCAGAGGAAGAGGAGGAGAGCAGAGGAAGAGGAGGAGAGCGGAGGAAGAGGAGGAGAGCGGAGGAAGAGGAGGAGAGCGGAGGAAGAGGAGGAGAGCGGAGGAAGAGGAGGAGAGCGGAGGAAGAGGAGGAGAGCGGAGGAAGAGGAGGAGAGCGGAGGAAGAGGAGGAGAGCGGAGGAAGAGGAGGAGAGCGGAGGAAGAGGAGGANGGAGGAAGGCGGAGGAAGAGGAGGAAGGCAGAGGAAGAGGAGGAGAGCGGAGGAAGAGGAGGAAGGCAGAGGAAGAGGAGGAGAGCGGAGGAAGAGGAGGAAGGCAGAGGAAGAGGAGGAGAGCGGAGGAAGAGGAGGAAGGCAGAGGAAGAGGAGGAGAGCGGAGGAAGAGGAGGAAGGCAGAGGAAGAGGAGGAGAGCGGAGGAAGAGGAGGAAGGCAGAGGAAGAGGAGGAGAGCGGAGGAAGAGGAGGAAGGCAGAGGAAGAGGAGGAGAGCGGAGGAAGAGGAGGAGAGCAGCATCCATTCTGTCATCCCTCGCCTTCTGCTGCTCTTTTCCTCCTCCCTGGCAGGAGGGAAACCAAAGGCAGAGGGAGAAGGGAAGAGCCAAGGACAGCATGAGCAGAAAGCGAGCTCCAGAGACAGGCACTGAGCCCCAGAGCAAGAACAAGCCCTGTTGCTGCTCCTCACGCTCCATTTGCTCCATCCAGCCTGACAGGGAGCTGTGGAGTTACCCAGAGCCCAGCCCTGGGAGCTGGGGGTGCAGGGCTGGGGGCACAGCCAGGGGCTGCCACGGGGTCCCTGGGCACGTGTGAGCTGCTGGCATTTCCACGGGCACCAGCGGGGAGAGGAGATGGGCACGGTGAGCCCCTGGCAGGGGAATGGGGACAGAGAAGAAGGGAGGGAAGCTGGGGGTGGAAGATGAGCGGGGATGTGGCCAGGAGAGGGGTGTGAGGCAAAACCCATACTTAGCGCTGATGCTGTGGAGGGGAAGGACACAAACTGCTGCTCCCAGAGTGGGAAAGCAGCCAGATCCCACCCCCCATCCTGCAGGATGTCCCTGGCATCTCCAGCCCTGCTCACTTGATGCCTTGGATTTTAACTTTGATATTTCCCAAACCCTGCAGTGCTCAGGGTGTGACTCTGCAGGGTTTTGCAGCCTGGGAGCTGCTGCTCTCTCACGGTCACAGTGACACAACAAAGCCTCTCCAAGGCTGCTCTCCAAGGACACCCAGACTGTCCTGGGCCCAAAATGTGCAACCCAACACCTTGAGAAGGGGGGCTGAGCTGGGGAAATGCCATCACGAGCTCAAGTTTGAATTGGGGAATTGATGCTGAGATGCAAATGGCCCAAAGCTCTAAAGGGGTGAAGAACTCGTGACTCGGGCTCCATCCTGGGCTCCATGGTGAGAGCAGCCTCTGGCTCCCCAGGCTGTGCCTTTGGAGGCCTTTCCAATCAATATCCACCTTTATTCCCTCCCTCCTGCCTGGGCTCTGTTTCTAGGGAGCCACTCCAGGTGTCACACTCACCCCCCGGTGAAGATCTTCTCCACGTAACTCCTCATGAATTCCCGGCGCTCGGCCGCGACCTCGTCCCGCGCCGACTCTGTGCTCTGGCTGGAGGAGAAGGACTCGTTGGAGGAGGAGCGCCGGTGGCCACGCCAGTGCTGGGGAGAGTCCCCCATGTCGTTCTCGCTGTCTGCCGACTCGGTGGCATCGCTCTCCTCTGCAGCCACCTCCCCCACGTCCCCCGGGTGGCCGCTGTCGCTGGGAGCAGCGGGAGGAGCGGCCTCTGAGGGGTCACAGGAGGGAGTTTCGGTGTCAAAGTCAATGAGGTTCCCTACGGGCACATCCAGAGGGGCCTCCATGGCTGTCCCGGGGGATGTGGCAGTGCTGGGGACACTCGTTCCTCGTGCTTTTGCCCCTCACCGGGGCGCCGAGGCCATCGCTGGCAGGACGGTGGCTAAGGCAGGCAGCACCTCCTGGAGGGGGACAGGTTACCACAGCACATCTGAAAGACACAGGGAGGACACGAGTGGGGACAGGTCCCCGGGGAACTGCCACCGTGGACAGCACCAAGATGTCCCCAGGATGTCCCTCAGCAGTGGAGGGACACACAGAGCTGGCTCCTCTCCAGCAGCCACGTGAATCAGCAACCCCATGGAATGCCCGTGTGCTTTCAGCACCGCTCCAGAGGCTTTTCCAGTGATGCCTTAAGTTTTAAGTTTTATTCTTTTTCTGTTCTGCTTGAGTGTGCAGCTCTCAGCTTCACATGAAGTGTTACTGAGTTCTCCTCCCAGGGCACTCAGACACAACAATTCTCTCCAGCTCAACATTCCAGGACAATCCTTCCCAACCTCAGGAAACCCAAAAGCACCAACAACGTCAAAAAGAGGAGGCCGAGCAAGGAGGATGGAACTCCATCATTCCAAGTGATTCATTGGCCAGTTCAGCTCAAGATGCCAATGGAGCAGAACTTCTCCAAGTGTGAAACCCCGTGCCCAGGCCCCTTTTCTGTGCCCATCTCGAGGCCCATCCTGGCAGGGCTGCAGCCGGGCTCTGGCATTGCCAGGCTGTGCCCTTGGAAGGCCTTGCCATAAATCCCTGCTTTATTCCTCTCGTTCTGTCCGGCCTCTGCTCCAGCTCACACTGATCAGGCATCACCATCCTTTAGCCCAGAAAAGGGACAACCTCGGCTCCGTACGTCACATTTCGTGGCCTGACGGGCAGAACTGGGCTGGCAGGAGCCAGCAGCTGGCAGGACACTGCTGGTTCTCCAGGGCAGCCCTGACATCCTCCTGTCCCTGCCCTCTCTCTGCTCACGGGTCTGTCTGACCCCGTTTGGAACTGGGATCATCTCCAGGCTGGAGCATCCCCGAGTTTAACACACATCGACTTAGCTGGGAATGGAAAGGGGATGCTGGACATGACAGAAAGTGGGATGGGATGAGGATACAGAGCCCTGGACTGCAATCAGTGGGTTTTGGCACACCAGGTTGTAAAGCTCCTGCAAAGGAGGTACAGAGAGTCCAGGGATGGGGATGGAAGGGGATGCTCTGGCACACGCCCACCCTGGACAGTGCTGCAGCAGCCGCTCTGCAGCAAGAGGGGCAAAGAAAGGGCCACCCTAAAGCTGCCCCTGTGTCAGAGAGTCACTGATGTCCTCTGAGAGGGTGTTTCTGCCCTAGAAGATTATGATTAGAATGGCAAATTATAAAGTCAGAAACCCTGCTGCAGCATCCGGGCACAGGGTGGCACAGGAGCAGGGGCAGCAGCACAGGTGACAGGTGACAGTGACAAACCCAGGGCAGCACGACAGCAGCACTGACACAGCCCCTCTGCCTTCCACAGGGAACTGCTCCCAGGACACAGGCAACCACCCCCAGAACAAAAACTCCCCGAAGGGCCGATGTCCAGTTCATCAGACAAACAGGAGGTCAAAGTGAAACCAAATCTGACGTGCTTCGCCAAGCACAGCAGTGGGAAAACAACCCCTGGGCTGCAGGAGCAGCAGCTCTTCCAGCAGCATCCCCTTCCTCCTCCTCCTCTTCCCCTCCAGGGAGCCTTTGGGGCAGCTGGATGCAGGGACAGCGAGAGAAACACAACCCCCTGAGCATCAGACAGCTCAGCTCCTGGCTGGGAAAAGCCCCTGTCCCCCGGAGAGGGCAGGGACAGAATGAAAAGTCACCTCAGGTGGCAGAACTCATGCGGCCACCTCTGCCGGCAGCCTGCTGTCCCAGCCTGCCTCACACTGAGCCCCCTGGCACCTAAAGCTGGCTCCCAGGAGCTGCAGGGATGCTGCTGCACTCGGGCAGCTGTGGAGAGTTTGGCTCCTGGGAGAGGAGCAGCCCGAGGCTGCGGCAAACAGGGACTGGCAGTGTTCCCGTGGGGATCCCACCAGCTGCAGCCTGGCTCCGTGTCCCTGGCAGTGTGACCTCCCCAGAGCACCCCTGCAGCTGCAGGGACCTCGCTGTGCTTCATCATCCATTCCTCCATCCCTTTATCCACCCCTCCATCCCTTTATCCATCCATCCATCCATCCATCCATCCATCCATCCCTCCATCCATCCCTCCATCCATCCCTTCATCTCTCTGCCCCCAGCCCTTCCCACTCCCACAGCAGCTGCAAAATCCCTTTTGGCTCTGATGCAGAGAAGGTTCCAGGGAAACCTCAGAGCCCTTTCCAGTGCCTAAAGGGGCTCCAAGAGAGCTGGATAGAGACTTTGGATAAAGGCATGGAGTGACAGGACACAAGGGAATGGCTTCCCACTGCCAGAGGGCAGGGTTAGCTGGGATATTGGCAAGGAATTGTTCCCTGGGAGGGTGGGGAGGGCCTGGCACAGGGAATGCCACGACCCTCTGCGAGAGAGGATTTGGAGTCCAGCCCAGCAGCCCCAGGGCTGGCGTTTCTCCACGCTGCGGCCCTGCACGGAAATCCTCGCTGTCCCACCCACCCCGCACACCACGCGCGGCTTGCACTGCCCTGGCACGGGAATGCCACCTGCTCCTGGTGCTGGCACCGCCCGGGGACACCACGGGCCACCCACTGCCCGCGGGGACACCACGCAGCCACCCACCTGCGCTGCACCCACGGCTCTGTCCCCAGCACGGGCCACTGCGGGCGCGGAGCCAGCCCGGCAGGGCTCTGCAAGGGCACCCCGGGCACGGCTGAGTGCCTGCCAAGGAAAACTCCCCGTGCCGCCAGGGAACAGCCTGTTTCCTGCCAGGGAACTGGTCAGTCTCGTTCCCTCGTGTCCCTCCCCCGGACAGAACACGCCGGCAGCAGGATCCCGGCTCCGGGGTGCGGACCCGTTGAGTGCCAGATCCCCAAACCCACCCTAAATCCAGCACCTACCCCACTCCCAAGCAGCCCACTGAGTTTAAATGCACGAACCTCCTCGTTTCAACGCATCCAGGGATTTTTTGGAGAGCCGAAACTCCTCCTCGCTGGGTCTGCCCGTCCCCGCCGCAGATCCGCTCTGCTGCCGGTGCCGGGACGCGCTCCCGGCTTTGCCAGGGAAGCTCAAGCTGTGCCCTGGCCGAGGCGCAGCCGTGCTGCAGCACTGCCCACAGCTCTGCCGCTTCGTACAGTAATTCCCTGGATACCGGGGGGATAGCCCGGAGCTCAGCTGGGCTGGCACAGGTGGGGCAGAGAGCGCACACACGCGGTGCGTGCCAGAGTCCGCTCCCAGCCCATCCTGAGCCATCCCAGGCCCTGATGAGGGAGGGGTTTATGGCAGGTGATGCGTGTTGGCTCTAGAGGGTCTTTTTCCCCAGCACCATCTCCTCTCCTGGCGCCGGTGCTGGGGCGCTGCTGCCTTCCGGGACCCCTCCCCTTCCCAAGCCCGGCTTTAACCCACACGGAGCTAAAGAAACCATCACCCAGCCCTTACACCGGAGCCATTTCCAGGGAATCTGAAGGCCGGCGAGCTCCCAGCTTGCCCCGCTTCCCAGAGATCCTTTTCCTTTCCCCGCGCTGCCATCAGACACCAGATGGCAGCTCCCCGTTCGCCTGGACTTGCGAGGAGAATTAAATGTCTCTGGAAAAGACCTGAGCTGCGTAAGCCGGCCTTTTGTGCCGAGCAGGGGTTTCTCCTTTCACACTTCCCAGCGGCGCAGCTCCCACATCCCCCCCCGCTCCGCCACGGCCACATCCCCAGGGAGCCCCGAAACGCGGCTACTTATTCTGCAATTCCCATTTTTACGCGGCAAAAATTCCCCCCGGAATACAGCCAGGCTGTATTTTGGAAACGAGCCCCACGAAAAGGACACGCCGGGGGGGGGGGCGTTCCCTGCTCCGACCACCCTCAGCCCCCGCTTCCCACGGGAAATGCAGCTTCCAGCCCCTGCGGAGGGGTTCAGGATGAAGCCGATGGAGCCTGGCGACACCGGGAGCACGCAGGGACCCTCCACCCTTCCCGGCGAGGATGGATGCATCCCCCCCGGGATGTGCGGAGCTCGGAAAACAGCCGGGTGTCACCTCCCGGCGTGCGATGGGCACGGAGAGAGGACGGATGAAAGCCCAGGCCTGTCCCCAGGCGGAGTCAGGATCCCCATCCTCCCTCCTCCTCCTCCCCTCTGCTTTTACCTGCAGCGCCTCGGCTCGCCGCTGGCTCAGCAGCATCCGGCCCGGGGGTGGCCGGCGTGGCCGGCAGGCCGGGGAAAGGGCGGTGGAGGGGACGCTGCTGTCCCTTCCTTGCCTTCCCCTGCCTCTCTCCGGAGCCGCCGCGCATCGCGGTGCCCAGGCGCGGCTGCGCGCACAGCGCCGGCTCCGGGGAAAAGCTCCTGGTGCCATCCGGCCACGGCCCGCACGCCCGATGGCTGCCGAGAGAGCCGGGCTGGCCCTTTCATCGGGCACAGGGCCAGCGCTTTGCCTGCGGAGGGGTTCCCACGCCGGGCATCAGCCACCAGAAACACCCCCTGTGCGCGCTGGCGTGGGGGATATTAGGAAAAATTAGGCAGGATCTCCATCAGAGAGGAGTTCTCCAGCCTAACAGGCAAATAGGTAAGTTCTCCAGGTAAATATCCAGAATTTCAACCAAAATGATGCAGGGTCCCCATCCAAAAGGGGAGTTCTCCAGCCTAAGTAGCTGCACAGGTAAATATCCAAAATTTCAACCAAAATAATGCAGGGTCCCCATCCAAAAGGGGAGCTGTCCAACCTGAACAATCTTAAGTCCCAGCACATGCAGATATCCCAAATATCAACCAAAATAAGGTGGGGTCCCCATTAAAGGGGGATTCTCCAGCCCAAAGAAAGCTTAACTACCTGCACATGCACATATCCCAAATATTAACTAAAATAAAGTGAGGTCCCCATCAAAGAGGAATTCTGCAGCCCAAGCCAGCCTAAGTCCCAGCACATGCAGATATCCCAAATATTAACCAGAGTGAGGTGGGGTTCCCATAAAAAGGGGATTCTCCAGGCCGAAGCAGCTTGTCCAAACCCCTCTGCAATCCGACATCTGGAAGGTTAAACAGAAGTGGGCAGGATCCCCCATCAAAGGGGGATTCTTGAGCCCTTTTCCTCACTTTTAGCTGGTTTTCAGGCCTTCTCACCCCTGAGGATTGGGGAATTATCTGCTCTGCTCCTCCCCAGGGGAGCCACTCTGGAGAAAAAAAGTGCCAGGTGAGATCAGAGGGGGGAAAACCCCCCAGTGGGGAGGAGGAAAGGGGTGGGAGCAGCAACAGGACAAGGGCACGGCTCGGGGGAGTTAATGCCCGCTTGTAGGGCAGAGCTGGGGTCTGGCTTCTCCCTCCGAAAAATAAAACTCTGGGGGTTTCACGGCAAGGATGGGAAATAGGGAATGTCTGAGCTCCCCAGAAGTCCCAGAGGGATGCCTGGGGGGGCAATTTTGGGGTGATTTCAACCACGGGGAGTCTCTGATACGAGGAGAAGCAAACGAAAGTGGGGAGGAGGCCACCAAACCCTCCCAAAAGGACCCAGGCAGCGCCTGCTTTAACCCAGAGGGGTCTCTCTGATGATTTTGGGGAGCAACAGCCCAGGATGGAGAGAGGAGGCTGGAACACCCCCCCATAACAGCACAGAATCCCTGGTGCTGCTCATCCTGCCTGCCCCAGCACCACCCCAACCCCGGGCAGAGCCCTTCCCTGCACCAGAGCATCCCCCAGGGACAGGGAGACAGGGATTGCTGGCCCAGCACGCCCTGCCCTCCTCCTCTGAGCCCCTCGAAGAGCCCAAACCAGTGAGAACCACATCCTCCCCCTCTGGAGATGCCAACGAGCAGCAAACTGTGTGATCCCAGGGAATCACTGCTGGGGTGGGAAATGCAGCATCCCCGGCACAGCCTGGCCAAACCCCGGTGCTGCTGCTCAAGGGCACCCATGGAAAAAGGTCCAAATCCTCAATTTTGTGGCTTTTCAATGCTCTGGAGCCGGGCAGGAGTGAGGGAGACGGGTGAGTCACTGCTGCCATGGAGAATCCTCATTAGGAGAGCTCGAAGGATGCCAAGGAGTGTGAAAATGCTGATTGCCCCCCCTCGGTCCCCACAGCCCACGGAGGGGGCAGAGTGCCTGTGAGACAACGTCTGAGCTCAGCACAAACCCGGGAGCACCCCTGACTGACTGTCTGCCCAGGGAGACGCTGCAATCCCGGGATCAGGAAGTTTTGAAGTCTGAAGTTTAGATATAGAAGTAATTATAGAATATATAGAAGTCATTGTAGAATATACAGAAGCAATAATAGAATATACAGAAGCAATTATGGAATATACAGAAGTCATCATAGAATATACAGAAGTCATTATAGAATATATAGAAGTAATTATAGCATATACAGAAGTAATTATAGAATATACAGAAGTAATTATAGAATAAAGTAAAAAGTTTAAAGTGCACTAACACACAGTTCTACGTTGCTTCATTCCTCCACGGATCCCAAACACAGTCACTGAGACTGTGAGCATCTGTTCTCTCTTCAAAATACAAACAGAACCAGTGCTTCTTGCTCCAGCTTCCCTGCAAATGCCCAACCCCAATATTATCAGCCAAAGGTTCAACATTTTCAATAAATAAAAGGAGATACCTGAATATGGTTGGGTGTTCAAAATGAATTATTATGATTAAGGCAGACTTCAGGAACTGCAAATGCCACGGAAAAAACTCCTCGCAGCTGCCCAGTTTTGCTGTGACACCACCGGGAGGGTTTTAGTGCCTCCCCCTGGGCAGTTTTTGTGGGTTGGGTTTTCACGTGGATGCCTGGTCTTTGTTTGTTTGTTTTTATCTGGTTTTTTTTTTTTTTCTGCTGGGTTTGGAGCATGGGAGGTGAAAGTCTGGGGAGTACAGACGTTCCTGGCACCTGGGAGATGTCCCAGGCCAGGCTGGATGGGGCTTGGAACAACCTGGGATAGTGGAAACTGTCCCTGCCCATGGCAGGGGGTGGAACTGGATGGGCTTTAAGGTCCATTCCGATCTAAAATTCCATGGTTTTATGAAGTTTTGTGCCTCCTCCACCTCAGCTCACGGTCCTCCCCAGGAATTCTGCAGCTTAACAAGGGAAGGAGAGGCCCCAGGCTGCTCACCAGGGCCTGGGAGAGCATCCATGCCATGGCTGCCACGGCTGGAGGCAGCCAGGGAGCAGGACCCAGGCTCAGCTTGGGTTATTCACCCTCCAGAACCCACAGGAGACATCCAAGACTTCCCAAGTGGAAATATCTCCATGGTGGTGCCCCCAAAAAAAAAACCTTCCTGGGTGAGTGAGCCCTCTCCCAGCCCGGAACCATCTCCTGTCAACCCCTAGAACACCTTTTTGGGTGAGTGAGCCCTCTCCCAGCCCCAAAACATCTCCTGTCAACACCTAAAACACCCTCCTGTGAGAGTGAAACCTCTCCCAGCCCCAAAACATCTCCTGCCACCCCTCAAAAACACATTCCTGGGTGAGTGAAACCTCTCCCAGCTTCATCCCCAACCCAGAATCATCTCCTGCCAATCCCAAAAACACCCTCCTGGGAGAGTGAGCCCTCTCCCAGCCCCAAAACATCTCCTGCCAACCCCAAAAACACCTTTCTGACAGAGTGACCCCTCTCCCAACTTAGAACCATCTCCTGCCAGTCCCTAAAACACTTCCGTGGGAGAGAGTGAGCCCTCTCCCAGCTCAGAACCATCTCCTGCCACCCCTCAAAAACACATTCCTGGGTGGGTGAAACCTCTCCCAGCTCCATCCCCAGCCCAGAGCCATCTCCTGCCACCTCCCTTGCCACCCCCACAGCGCCCTCCTCCCTCCTGGGGACATCCCAGGGACACCCACCCATGTCCCCCCCCCCGCCCCCGGCAGCGGGGCCGCAGCTGCAGCGCTGGCACAGCGGAGCCGCCTGTGACGTGGCTCTTCCTCCTGCATTCCCACGCCTCAGACAAAGGCTCCGGGGGTGGCTGTGTCTGTCACACACCACAAGTGCCCCATTTTTCCCCCTTTTCCATCCCAGCACGGCTCCAGCAGCAGCAGCAGTGCCACGGCCAGGCTGGCATCTGCTGCCAGCAGCAGGAGGGAGGCACAGAGCAGGGGGTGACATCCCCAGCAGCTCAGGGGAAGCAAATTTTGTGGAAGTTTCTGAAGTATTGGGTAATTTTTTTTTTTTTTTTTT
>WEKY01043703.1:0-64781 GCA_013390045.1 Picathartes gymnocephalus
TTTCAATAGACTGTCCCTTGATTGGTAGCCAGTCCACCTCTCCCCCACAGGTTAATGAAGCTGTAAATAGGGAGAACTGAAATGGCAAGCCAATCAAAAAGGTCAGAGTCATATAGCACACCCCTACAGCTGACAAAATAGATGAGGCATTAAAATTTGGATACTTCATTCCTAGTGACAAAGATTGTAATGAGAGCAGAAAAGGAAGCTCCATGAATCCCCTCACATCATAGGGAATGTAGTGTGGATGGGAAACGATGCAAGCCTGCCATAGCTGAACTCCAAGATGAATGTTTTAAATCTCTTCTTATATTTCAGGGACCATATAGTAGCCAAGTTAAGTTAAAAGCCACGTTCCTTGATGTAGGAATATGTTCTTCAATGTTCTTCCTATTTGTATGGCCAAAATATGCAAATACATTCTCTTATGCTAATATTTTTCAGAGGAGGGTGTAGATTGGAAAGGATATGAAAGAGAAAACAGGAATACCAAGCTGCTTAGGCAAAGCAGACTCAGTCATATGGAATAACTGAATAAGTTCCTTCCTACTGTGTTGGTAGAGTGTCATATTTCTCCAATTACATTCATAAGTTTTAAATTAATAAAAGTCTTGTAAAACACAGAAGAGTACTGCACGTAACTGCTGCTTAGCTGAATGGCTTGCTGTAGTTAAATTTAAACCATTGTTCAAAAAAATACTCTCTCAAATTTTGTCCCTGTGAGATAGCACACAACAGTGAAGTCGTCAGAGATGATGGTCATTGAAAATTTTCTTTTAATCCCCAATTTTCTGAATATTGCTGTTAAACTAGGACAGGCACATTGATACAAAATTCATGCTCCCTGGTGTAAAGCAAGTGTAGCTGATGAGAGCTCCTTGTTAAAAGGGTCGGAGTGGTTACTATGCCCATGGATTGTAATGCAGCTTTGAGTTTGTGAAACGCTCTCTCTTCTACAAAGAGTGGCAGAGCATTTGCTCACAGGGGAGGAACTTACAGTAGCTTGGCCCAGTGCTGGGGCTGATTTACAGTAGATATATTGCTCTGTGCTTGCAGTATAAGCCTGTACAGTTAATGTGGCTTTGACAAATGTCTTGGTTTCTCTGGTTTCTTGGTTTCTCAGAAGGAGCCTCCGTTCTCTGCCTGGAGGACCCCTCTACTCCACTGGATTTCCAGGCTGGCAGGATGAGTTACAGGGACCTGTGCCAAGAGGTGCCTTCTGCTGCATTTTATCACTGACTCTAATCCAGCTGTCTGAAACGGTGCCAAGCTAATTAGCTGTTTCAGTGCCTGTTCTATCAGGAGCCCAAATAAGCCCGGAGAGGTCACGTTTCGAACGGGAGCGAAGCCTTTTCATTTGTCTCACTGTTTATGCAGGCCCAAGATGACTCCCATATGGGACAAATCCCAATTAATGACTCCTATTTAAACTTGTCCTGACATATTTTAGAATGTTCACCAATTAACAGTAGCACTAAGTTATGAACTACCTTAGATGAGGGTGCCAGTGAAGACAAAGACCCCTTGTTTTTCTTAAGATTGTCTAATCTTAGTTTGATCTGGCTAATACAGGAAAACCAAGGAAAAGATCTACTGAAACTGCATCACAGCATTATTAATCTGGAGAATTTATTATTGCCTAAACTCACTACATACAAACCAAATCTCTGTCCTAACGCATCCCTTACTTTCAAATCCCAAGTGCAACCACTGAGGTTAAGAGCAGGCAGGAAAGAAAAATAATATTATGATGATAAATACAAGGGAAAAGAACAGTAAAAATAAATATTATCATAGGTGACTAGCTGCTTTCTCAGTTATGTAAGCTGAACCTAAATAGCAAGGCAGCTGGCTCACACACATGAGACTGTAGATAATGAAATTATAATGTCTGTCAAGATTTTCATAATATCTACCTTAAATACCTGCAAAAATGAAAACCACAGCATGATAATTTTATCACTCTCAGTCCATGAATTTATATCTTGACTACAAAAGCCAAGTCCATTTCTTCAGTTGTTTCAAATTAGCTTTCTTTTGCCGGTGTGGTTTGTGCAATTCAAATCTTTCACAGCTGCTGGGCTGTTCCCTGTGTCCTGTGGATGAAGCAAAGAAACCTTAGAGAATAATGATATTTATGGATGTATACATTAACAACAGTCTCATTTAAAGAGTTACAGTATTTCAGGAGCATGCTACTGAAGAATGAGTATGAAAGAAAATCGGGATAATTTCTGTTTGTTTTGGGTCTGGGCCTTTTAACCCCACCCAGATATTTTATTTGCTGTCTCTTAGAATGGCAATGTAAGTGATCATTTAAGTTTTGGGTATTGTCACTGTAATGCCTACATAAACTCCCTGTGACAATAAACCCCAGTGATGGAGCAAAGCTTCACAAGAAGTCAGACAGATGTGGTAATGAAAGCAATCCAAAATGCTGACTGAAAGATTGCCAAATGTGCACACATTTGAGATTTTTTCTCTTCCCACTTAGAATTCCGTGGTTGACTTAGATTAAAAATTTTACCAGGGTAAGCCTATATTTTGTTAATAAAGACTTGTTTCAGTGCACAGACAGGTGGACAAACTTGGTGAGAGCAGAAAACTGTGACTTCCTAAAGCTTTTTCTGTGTGTGTGCGTGATTTGAGGCAGACATAAATAATAAGAAATTAAATGACAAAAACTTTGATCCACAGATCTTTCAAAAATCTACATGTTTGTATTGTTTTTCACAAATACATAATTTTGGGGGGTTTGATTATCAGATCATCCTATTGAAGTATTAGAACTTCAAAAGCAGCCTTTATGACTTGTTTCCTACCAGTATTCTGGCCTATTGTTATTGCAACCTCCTACAGCATGCTGGACACCCTTCTTTGGATGGATCCCAGGACATGGTTGGTTTGCTGGGATGCAAGTTCACGTTCCTGAGTAATGTTGAGCTTTTTGTCAGCCAACACCCCAGGTCTTTTCCTCAGGGCTTCTCTCAATCCATTCTCTGCCCAAACTGTGTTTGTGCTTGGGATTGCCCCATACCAAGGGCAGAACATAGCGCTTGGCCTTGTTGAATTTCGTGAGGTTCCATGGGTCCCCACTTCTAGAGCTTCTCCACATCCCTCTGGATGGCATCTCATCCCTCAGTCGTGTCACCTGCACTGCTCAGGTTCATGGCACCTGCGCACTTGCTGAGGGCACATCATCCCACTGTCCATGTCATTGACAAACAAATTAAAGAGTACTGGTCCCAGTTTGGAGCCCTGAGGGTCACCACTTGTTACCTATCTCCATCTAGACATCGAGCCATTGACCACTATCCTCTGGATGCAGCCATCCAACCAATTCCTCGTCCACCAAGTAGTTCATCCATCAAATAGTTCATCCATCAAATCCATGTCCCTCCAATCCAGATGTTATGGAAGACTGTGTCAAAGGCTTTATAGTACAGATAAATGACATCCATAGCTCTTCCCTTGTCTTGGTGTTCCCTTGGTAGGTATCACAGAAGGCCACTGGATTGGTCAGGTGGGACTTGCCCTTGGTAAAACTGTGCTGACTGTCTTGAATCACCTCCTTGTCCTCCATGTGCCTCAGCACAGCTTCTAGAAGGATCTGTTCCATGATCTTCCTGGGCATACAGATGAGGCTGAAAAATCAGTAGTTCCCAGAATCTTCCTTTTTGGAAATGGGTACAATATTTTCCTTTTTCTAGCCAATGGGGAATTCCCCTGAATGGTATTTTTAAAATAGAGGTTTACAGTGAAGATTGAGGGGAAAAAAGTAGTTAAGCAACTCAGTGTTCTTGTCTGTATTTACCAGTTTTCCAGCCTTCCTCATCCAAGGACTGCACCTTCTCTGACCTTCCCTTTCTGGCTCACACACCTATAAAAGCCCTTTTTATTAGTCTTTGCATTTATTGCAATTCAGCTCCATCTGTACTTCGGCTTTCCTGATCCCATCCTTACACAACTGGGCTGCACCCCTACAATCTTCCTATGATGTTCCTGCTTCCACTGCCTGTGCACTTCCTTTTTGCCCTTTAGTTTGGCCAGCAGGTTTTGACTCATCCATGGCAGTCTCTTGTCTTCCTTTCCTGATTGCTTACACCAGGGGATTGAGAGCTCTTGCACTCTGTGGAAAATGCCTGAAAGTTTTGCCAGCTTTGTTCTTCTCCTTAGTCCCTGAAGGATGCTTCCCAGGGGATTCCACTACCTAACTGCTTGAAGTTTGGTTACCTGAAATTCAGAGTCCTGACTTCAGTTTTTGCCTGACCCTTAGAACTGAAAACTTCTATTTCTTCAACAATGTGCACTATGGTCTATTATTGGCTCTGGGTAGCTGAAAGTGCTGCTTGGATACTCTGTAAGAAAGAGAGAATCAGAAATCCTGATCTAGGAATGGTTTTTGCTGCACCTGTAGCTGCTGCCAAGCTCTGCCCTTCCTGCTCCTCTGTCGTTAAATACTCTGAGTGCTCGTTTCCTATCTGTGTGCACTTGACTGGTAATGAGGGTGTTTCTTCTAAGCCTGGATACTCTGCATACTTTTCTAAACCTTGAGTAAGCCTGAGATCTGTTATGTGATTTTGTGAATAAATACGTATTAAAAATTCTATGCCACAATTAATGAGTTTTATAATACTCTACAACTGAACACTAGTATGAGTTTGATATCATTCTCCACGCTGATGTGCAAGGTAGAGCCTTGCTCCCAGCTCAGAATTTTTTGGAGGGGCTAAGAAAAATGTAGCTGAATGTCAACAGTTTTGTCTGTATAGCAAAACTGGTTAAGTGACTACAAAACCTGCAAATTAACAAAATAAGAGGTAGCTGCTTTAAAAAGATCAGTTATGTGTAAGATGAAAGGACAACTGAAGAAATTATTAGGTACCAGAACTCAGATGAAACAATTTCTTCCATCCTCAGAGGGATTGCTGCTTCAGTGAGGCATAGTATTACAGAAGGTTATCATCACGGCTACTCAAACTGGACTGAGTCACTCCAGCTTTTTAAGAAAAAAAGATGATAAATCAGAGCACTGTGGGCATTGCTGAAGCTATGTAAGCACAAGACATGGTTTGTACCACAACCACAGAAAAAGTATAACATTGCAAACACAAGGCCTTGAGATGAAACTGCACCTCTGCCGTCAGAGAGCACGGCGTGCTGCAAACCACTGCAGGAATCAGTGATTCCTTTCGAGCTGCCTGAGGAAAAAGAACCTTTTCCTTAGGGCTCTAAGAATGCTCTGTGTAAACAACTGCAGCCTGAAGTTACCTTCCCAGAGTAGCTTGTTTTGCCTGTGGATGAGAACACAGTGAGCTCGCAAAACTTTATAGTATTACTATTTCTGACTTACCAGCCAAATGCCACTGAATTGGACGGGGGTTCTACAACCTCTGTTACCTGTATATGTTGATTTTCAGTCTTTCAGTGATTTTCCTTTTAATGACCCCAAGCTACATCTCACAACCAAGAAAAAACATTTCTGTTTGCCACTGGTGATATGCCAGTATGGATACTATTACCTTGCACATGTATTGAGACTTATATTGTGAATATCAGTGCTTCTGCAGGCACCAGTATCAGTCTGCCGCAGCAAACATCCATATAATTAGGGTGCATCCTCTTCTGTACCATCCGTGGTTACTAAAAGGCAGCCCTTCATTTCAGCTCTTGCAAGAGATGCTGATCTATTTGATACAGTAAAAAGGTTTGACTGCAAGATTAAAATCTGACTTTGTACAAAAGAAATTGCTCCACCCATCATTTTCATTGAGAAATGCTCTAAAACTAGAGTTTAGAGAAGTACTTTATAATTAAATTAATGAAGACATGGAATGACTTCATGGGTCTAATGCAATTAATGACAATACTGGCAAAAAGTAATTTCTAACTGAACTTAAGGGAGCAAAAGAACATCATTGTAGTTAAAAGTTATCTGCTCATATGTCTAAATACTTGTACAACTTTATGGTATAAAAGGTTCTTCTGCTGATAATAGACACATTAAATTAAAAATCATCTTAATAAATGACGCAGAAATCTAACAGATGTCAATGATCATGATACTCTTACACTTGAAATTGTGATATAGTGAGCTCAGCTGTTTCGAAAAAGTAATGTCCATAGTTCTTCAGTAACCAGTGTCCAAGTAGTGATGATATATTTTAAATAGCACACCAGGTATATTTGATATGATCAACAGGTAAGTTACTATTTTCTTGTCACATGAGCATTCTAGCAGGTTTAAGGTCTGAACCTCTGGGACAATTCAGTTACCAAACATCTTTACCCAAGGAACTTTTAGAATTATGCTGGGTTTTGGTTTGTTTTGCTTTTTTCTCATTGTGGTATAAAATATTATTGCCTATCTAATCTGTGTAAGTTCTGGATCAAATTGCTTCATCCATGAGAAGACAGTGAAACCCCAGAGAGTAGTTTGGGAGCTGGTTAGAACCTTCTCATCTACTCACAGACTATGAGATTAATAGCCAACCATGGCGATCAATAGCTCACACTTAATCTCATCACCCTGAGTCTTTGGAGGAGCAATTTGCACTGTATTGGCACCAAGCAATGAGACAAAGAAATGTCTGCTTCCGTACAAACTGCAAGTGAAATGCAGGCCTTGTTTTGGTGGAGGATTGCATACGTATCACCACCATTTGATAACATTATTATGAAAGGAATTGTACGAGTGGGAACGAGTGCCCCACGCTATACAGGATCATTTTCCTCTTTGTATGAAAATGAGCACAAAGTGCATCCTGAACTCGTGATAGTTGACAAGTTGGTATTCTCACTAGACACCCACATGGAGGCAGCTGAACAGGTCACAAAGTGCATTGCTGTATTTTAAATGCAGCGAATGTCAGGCTGCTTGCTTCCATGTCTGATTTTAAAATAAATAATAAATACATTGCTTTGCTTCCTGACAGCCTAAGAATCCAAACACCACGTTCAGTCAGCTGACAGACTTTTAAGCTAATGCTCCATATTATTATCCATTCACAGCAATCTGTTATTACAGAGGAACCACAGACTAAAAATCAGTGCCTGGCTCACAATAACCATCAAGGACATCAGGCTTGTGGCCAAATCCAAATGTTAAAGCTGAAGATGCTCCAAAAGGTTTTTTATAACTTTCCAGGTTTGCAGTCCAGCAAAATTGTCCCATAAATACAATATAATCTGTCCATTTACTGGATTCAGTGTGAGAAAAGTTTTGTCTTGTCCACCTGTGCTGTATTGTTATTATGCTCTTACCTTACTCCTCTGTCATATGGGTAGAATTAGCAGATAGAATTCTTTTTTAAATTTCACGAGAGGCAATGTCCTAATTAAGAGATATTATGTAAGTCCATCAGTATGTTTTCCCCAATCTCAGATTACAAAGAAAGAAAAAAAAGGAAAAGAAATAGTAAAAATACAGAACACATGCAGTTAAAGATCTTAGATTTGAACATAATTCACCAGTAATTTTTCAAAAAGGAGAATTGAGAGTCCTTAATGTCTTCTGCAACTGTACATAAAAGGTCCTTTTTCTGTGTTATGGACTATTATAAAATGTCTCCTGTTTTTAACCTACTTACTAAGTGCAATATGAGCACTGTATAACCTACCTATGATAGAGTAATAAAATTACTTTTAGCCTCATATTCTTCCAGATCTGGCTTGAGCATAGACAGTGATGTTGCTCAATCCATCATATTTCTGGATCCACCTGTTATGAAAGTCCTGAATTAGGGTATAGTATTATGTCATCGTCCTCAACCATTAGTTTATCTGCAGCCTTTTTACTAATTATGTAAGCAGAGTACCTAAAAATCTCCCTTTACTGCTGTGCCCTTGTAACCCTATGATTTATTTGAGGGTGGGGGATAATGCAGTATTGGTCCTGGGTGGCAGTTCTGGTGTTCATATTCCAAGGCAAGTAGAGATGCAGAGACTCCCTGCTGAGATGCTCTTTCTCAGGTTTTGCCCTGGCTCTTCTCTGTGCTGCAGCCACAGTTTCTTTTTTTATACTTAAAGAATATATTTCTCAAAGCTTGTACTTGTGAAAATATAGCACTACTCAAAGCTGGAAAGAGAAACATATAATTTCAAATATACCTTTAAGAATGTCAGAGGAAAGTTTGAACATCATTGATCCATAGCTGCTGAGACACTCTGTTCTTCTGAGCTTCCCCAGGCTGATCTTCAGGAGGGTCCTACATGCACAGGGTGTGAAGAGGAACATCTGCTGGGGGAGGCACCAGAAAGCTGTTAAAAGCAATACAAATAAATCAAAATGGAACTCAGGTTGCTGCTGAAGAATCTGTAGATTTATGAGTGTGTCTTGAATTTTCCCCTAGGTGTGGTGGGTGACACACATCCACACAACCTTTACCACTTTGTCACCTTGTCTCCACACTTCTTGGCCACATCAACAGCTGCCTTGCTCTGCATGAAGGAGGTTCAGAGGAAATGGGAAGGGGATCTGGAGAGGCAGGATTTGAAGGCAGTTCAGCTTTAGGATGGCTTCAGCTGACCTTGAAAATACCCTCAAACCTTTCTGAGGAAATTTCATGAGAAATATCTCAAAGAAATTCTGTACTATGCACTTCTGAGTGATGGCTTTCACAGAGCCACACAGGTCAATTCTTGCTGTGTATGTTGTGCATATATCTGTGTGCCTGTTGAATGGATTATCTTTCCAGTCATGGGAGAAGAAAGATTGCTAGTCAACATGTCTATTAACAGATGTGAAGTTGCAGTTTACATATCCTAATGCCTACAAAATTGAGAAAATTGCAGCTCTGTTAATTAAAATTTCAAAGTGAAACATGTATTTTGTGGTATCTCCGCTTCAGGAAGGTTTGAGCTTCTTTTTCTTCCTTTTAGCAATATTATTTAAGTTTTATAGAGGTTTGACTCTCTACTGACTCAAAAGCGTACTAATTTGCTTATTAGCATGTGCATCAAGCAATCTCAATGCATTCATTCAGAAAATAGGAATTAAGATGATTTGACAGCCCTCCAATTTTGCTTTCAATGCTATCGATTCCTTTCATCAAGGCTATGCTGTTCTGTGCTCAATCTTGCAAAAGGGAATGATGGCACACTTGCTCTAATCAAATTTCATTGTACATTCACTTCATGTAATAATAAATTTGGCTATCCAGATCAATTTTGGCCCAATTTCCTCTCATGGGATGCAATTCAATGATTGCTTTTTTATTTTTCTTTTAAGGACCATTGTTTGATCCATATAGGGTTTTGGTGTTTTTTTGGTTTTGTTTTTGGTTTTTTTGGGGTTTTTTTGTGGGTTTTTTTGTTTGTTTGTTTTGGTTTTGTTTTTGTTTTATTGACTAAAATAAGCTTCAGTGGTATTCTATACTTTTGTTTATGATCACTTTGGGGAAGAGCATGTGCTTGGTTTTGATAGGTCTGAGTTTACTACATGGTACATAATGAGAGTGATTTTTGTAATGTCTTTCAAAGCACTCTATGTTCATAGAGCCTTCTTGAATGAACTGTTTAAATACAAATACTTCCATACAGTGTACAGTTCTATAGACCTCACAAATGCAAAGAGCTTATTGTAAAGTTCTCTAAGCAGAATTGCAATGCATCTCAATTTTTTCTTCAAAAACCTCATAACAGGACCATTATTTGACAGCAAACATTGCAAATGAGGTCAGTGAACTTTTTGTATTTTTTTTTTCACATAGAAATTAGAGGTGAAAGAGATCTCTTGGGTCAATTAGTTCCTTCTCTGCCTCTTCATCAGTTCAAAAGGCCACATTACAGCTGCAAACCTGTGTTAGGGAAAAGGCAATACTGGGCCTACCTATTAGTAGATATTGCTGCTGAATGTGCAATAGGAAACAAAATTTTCACTGTCTTGTGGTGACTGAAAAAAGCATCCAAAATATCTTGGAAGTGAGGAGGGAGAATAATTAAGGGCAAAGGCTTGTTAACTCTGTAGTCACATCACAGGCAGATCCAAATGGAAAATAATGCAAATAACACCTCTGTGGAGCTGGAAGAGTTGATCTTGGATTAAAGATCTGAGGCTTAAAACTAAGCTTCATTTAGCATATAGTGACATAACTGTTACATGATCCACAAATGTTTAGTAACTAAGTCCATTAATAGAGTTGTTATGTGAAATCCACTTAAGCATATGGATTGTAAATACACAAGTATGGGAAGGAGTCTTTTAAAGCAGCTGTTGTCAGTGCATTATATTACATTTAAAGCCTGGTTAACTATGATTGGGAAAATACCACTGTAGATTTGCACGGTGGCAAAGACCCCTATGTAGAACCTCTCGTCTTATTTTCACTTGGTTATAAATCATTATGATATGATTAGCAAAAAACAATGGGAAACCTGTTTCCTTGGTTCAAATTAGGACTAACTAAATCTCTCCAGAGTGATGCAAGACATCTTGAAGGTTTGCAGGTGTTACATGGTCTTCTGTTGAACTACAACGGAATGTTTTTATGTCAGTTCTCAGCAAAAGTGTAACACAGTTGGAAGGTTTCCTTGTTTAACATCAAAATTTAAAAATTTGTTTTAAAAAAAAGCTATAATACACAACTTGAAACAGTCATGGTTTCTGTATTCATTTTTCTCCTTTCTCTGTAAGAAAATATTTCTTAAAATTCTTTTAAGTTTTAAGCTTCTTTGTTTCAACCAATTACTTTTTTCCTAATTATGCTGTGATTGACAAGATCTTCTGGCTTGAACAGGAGTGAGTTAACTAATAGAACATAATTTAAGTGACTAGGTAAGAACCTAAAAGGATATTTTAAATAAGTAGGCATACAAAATTTGAAATTATGTATTTAAGTCAGTCGTCTCATTTTGATTTCTGGTTTTTCTTCTCAAAGAATCTTAAACACCATAATCATGTGTTCTAGACATTAAAAATTTGCAGCTTAAGCTGCAGAAAGGCCTTCCATAATATGAATCCCCAGTGATGAATATGTATTAATATTCTATAGAGTAAAATTATCACATCCATAGGAACTTTAAAGACCTATATTTTTCTGCCCTCAAAGCACATGGAAAAAATGCTTCTTTATAAATGACAGACTTTAAGAAATAATCTGTCTTTTCATTACAGCTGGACAGAAAAGGTAAAAAATTAAAAACCTTCCTAGATGTTTTGGATTAGAAAACATATTTTTAAGAAATCTTGGACTTTTTATTGCAGTACCTGTATGCTTTACCCAACAAAACCCCACAGTAAACAAGTTCAGGTATTAGCAGTGGCACCTTAGGGCTTTGCAGAGCTACTTGTCTGGAGAAGTAAGTTTCCTTTGACAGAATACTTAACAGGATTCGCTAAGCCACAATGAAAGCCATAAGCTATAATGAAACAGGCTTGGCAAGTCTGTCTGAGGATGAGCTCCCTTCCCTGGGCTTAACTCTATTTCAGAGTTCCCATTTATCTCTCCACTGAATGCAGGCACCCTTCATGGCCTGACAGATATTCTGTCCTTGCCAGGTAGCTGCTGCTTTTAGGCATTAGCTGCCAAAACAATTCAGAGATTAATGGGAAAATGTCCATAAATTATAGTACAACCTCTCCACTTTCACAGAAATTGTAAGATCTTTGGGATGTTTAAATGCTGTAAAATGTATTAATTTGTTCAGACACTTGCACAATTATTAATAGAGACAGATGTGAAATACACAGACAACAAACATCTAAATGAGCTGAGGGGAATTAATACAAGAAGCTGGCAAAATATTCCCAGTGAATAAATTAGTGTGAGATTTTTTTATGATTTCATTACAAGGTTACCAAATGCATATCTTAAACATAGGTCTCAAAAACCTGCAAAAAGAAAGCTAACATCAAATGATGCAGCAGGGAAATCCAAATGGAAAGCTACACCTATTAGGCTCATAGACATTCCTAAGGTAGGACAACATCTGTCAACCTGAATAAGCCAATAAATATATTATTTTTTCCAAGTCTTTAATTACAGTTGGCATTCCTGAGTCAGTGCTGGAGGCAACCATCCTGTTGAAGAGCATAAACCTATGTGGGAGGAAACAGCAGAGACCATAGCCTAGTTTCTAAAGTGCTTCTAAATCACATTAGTAGGAGAAAAATGCTGTTCAACATTGCATGATTTGCACATGTAGGTCCAGCCTCAGCAGAACGCTCTGCCCTGTGGGTTTGTAACACCCCCCAGACCCACAGTGTCTGTGGAGCTCAGCTCCTGCAGCCACCACCTGGTAGCACCCAGACCTCTGCACAACTCACTCTGGGGGGCTCAAATGGGAATTTCCTGATGTCACAGCCTGTAGTTCCTTAGCCAAAAGGTGATAACAACTCTTGCCCAACAGTGGCATCTGATGACTCCAGTATGGAGTCACACAAGGTGGAGATGTCATGTCAGTCCCTAAGATGCAAGTTCAGTCCCTTAGGTTTGATTTCATCACTGTTACTAAAAGGGAAAATGCTGTTTTGCCCATTACTTCAACTTCTCCAACTCTTTCTTCAGCATGTGCTTAAATCTCTCTGTGCTTCTTCCACTCCTGCACCCACAACTCCCATCCCCTTTGCTGCTGGCTGTTGGCAGGCGCTTGGGCTATTTCCTCTTACCAAACAGAAAACCAGAGAGCTATGACACACTTTGGACAGTGTTGCACGCTGCAATACACTAGATCTTATTTGAATTTTTGTGGTTAAGCCTCTTCTCTGGTTGAAACTTGCCACAGTTCCCTTCAAAGACTGAATGAGTTCGTGCCTGCACTCAGAGAGCAGCTGCTGTCTTTAGTGCCAGCCATGAGCCTGTGTGACATCTGTAATCTGTGTATGCTTATGTAGAAGCTCAGGGCTGTCCTGTGAAAATGCCAGCTTGGTGCCACCTCCTCAGCTGGTCCCTCAGCCTCAGCAGGGGCACGCTGGTCACTGCCTGGCCTAGCCTGGCTTAGTGTCCAGCTCCTTGTTCTCTCTGCACAGGCGTCACCCCGGCTTTTCCCAAAGAGCCAGCCGCTGGGGAATGAGAGGAGGGCTCCCATCTCTGTCTGAGTATTAGAAACCAGGAAACAAGGGAACAGGGGAGAGGAGGGGTGAGAGGGGACTAAGAGTCGAAAGGAATCCATGGGCAATCCCGGTAAGAAAGCTGTCATAACAGCACTGGCAGAAAATATTGTCCTCTGTAAGTTCAGCTTGTGGAAAACAATACACTATGAGTTTGAGCCCCAGTTTAAGGGGGTTTTTTAAGTGATATAGGTTAATGGCTGAAGTATAAATATGACGAGGGTAATCTCTGTTTTAGACTGGAATTAAGCATTATTTTCTTTTCTTTGCCATGTCGGTCTTAATAGACACCAAAAGACATCCTACCTGTATTGTTTCTATGTTTTATTTAGTTTAAAAGAAAATGGTAATACTTTATTTTTAGTTTTGCCTTTAACCTAGTTTATGTTAAGTGTGTTGGATTAAGTGAGGTATATGAGCATGGGGACCCCAACACTTCTTATGTAGCAAAATACTGAGAAAAGTGAGTGGAGTTGTCCAAAAACTTCAAGAGCACAAGAGAAAAAAAGCCCAACAATGTATCTTACTACTTTGTTGAGTACTCCAGCATAATCTGTAGTAGAAACACATTTTGAAGGCAGATCTTTGTACAGCAGGATAAAAAACAGAGTTGTGGGGGTTTAAATATTCCCACTTCTGTGTCCAGTTCATTTTAAATGAGAAACGTTTCACTGGAGATTGTAGATTTATTTTATCAAATAATAATATAGCAAAATTAATTGATACAATGCATTTTCATGCAAATCTTAATCTATAAGAATGTCTGCCCTCTTCCCTTGCTCAATATTTTTTTTTGTGGCATACTTAATTTTAAATCTGTGACCTACGGTCTTTAATAGACTTTCTGACAATAATGATTAGGATAGTGGATGTGAGGTATCAAATTATCAATAACCTCCTTCTCTGAGATAACACTAATGAATCATCTTCCGATACAGATATTCTGCTTAAAACATTGATCATTAACTGATTTACATTTTAGATAATAAAACCTGCATTTGCCTTTCTGCCATTTTTGTAGAAAATATTTTAAAATATGTACTGATGATTTTTTTTTTTAGCTTGCGAGACATTTTTCATGAGTTTTTATTTGTTTTTCTGAGAGCTACAACTAAAAATCCATTGGCTTGCACTCCCTTATTTCTTCTATAGCTTTTGTTGGAATCAAAACTTCTTTATGAAATATGTAAAATGTGGCTTAAATAAGCATAAATGAAACCCCTGTGTTTAACTCTGCCAGACAGTGCATGAGATTTGTACAATTCTCATTATATTCTGGGAACAAATGGACCTTAAGATCACATTGGAAACCTTGATTAAAAAAGTGTGACTAAGATAGGCTCCTTAAGGATTATTGACGTTTAATTTAGCATTTGATATTAACTATCTAAAGCCACATCAGGAGAAACCAAATATTGCTTTACTCTAAGTAGTTTTCAAAGAAGGAGATTTCACAATTGAAACTTTTGTCATCCTGAATGTCTCAATTAGCATACTATAACAGTCTTTTAAACCTTGAATCATAATTGGAATTGTAATAAAATATTCCACCTTGAGTGCGGAATGAAATAGTTGCAAGCCCATTTTATTTTCAGTGGTTTTTCCACTGTAACAGATTTGAGCAAGTGCCATTTTAACCAAATTTATCCTCTGCTTCAAACCTGCACAGGATGCATATTGGGGCTAGTAACTTTCTGCAAAAAAAAAAAAAAAAAAAAATACCATCATAAGCACAGTCCCTGCTGGCATTGTCTTAAACCTTTCATTTTTTGAAGCCAGATAACGCCTGTAGACATTCTGTTCTTGCACATTTAGGGAGCAGAAGTTCTGTCTGCAAATCATACATGAGTTTATTAAACTAAACACTGTTTTTTGGCTGAACATTACTTTCTGCATGTTTCACAGGACTGTGCATCCACATACTTTCTTTGAACACATCTCATTGCCTCACCACTTCCTTTATGGCTAAGAATTTAATGATTACCACAAAGTAATTGCTGTCATTTGCCACTCATTTGTGATTCCCATTGAAGTACAGTTCCTAAAATATGTCATGTGGTGAGCCTGGAGTTAAGCAGAACAAAGGAAGAGAGCGGGTGTGCTCGTGGCTGCTTCTGCTCACAGTGATTCCCTGGCGTAACTCCATCATAAACCCCACCATAACTGGTGGGTGGTGATCCATCCATGGCATCACGAGGAAGGAGATTTTGGATAACCTCTCTGGCCTGAAACACTTGTCCTTTCTCTCAGGAAGAGAGCTGCATGGAGGGGAATCAAGCAGTGTTTCACAGAATCACGGAATGGTTTGGGTTGGAAGGGACCCTAAAGATCATCTCATTCCAACCCCTTGCCATGGGCCACTATCCCAGGTTGCTCAGAAGTCCATCTAACCTGGCCTTGAGCACTTCTAGGGATGGGGCAACCACAACTTCTCTGGGCGACCTGTGCCAGGGCCTCACCTCTTTCACAGTATTTTCTCTTGATCTCTAGTTTAAACCTACTCTCTGTCAGTGTGAAGCCATCCCCCCTTGTCCTGTCACTCCATGCTCTTCTGAAGAGTCTCTCTCCATCTTTCTTCTGGGCTCCCTTCAGGTGCTGGAAGGCCACAGTTAGGTCATTCTAAGCCTTCACTTTTCCAGGATGAGCAAACCCAATTCTCTCAGCCTTTTTTCTGTCATGAGCCTGGGAGCAGATGCTCCGTAGAGTGGCTCACCTATTAAATCTTCCCCTAAAGGAATGGATTTGTTCCTGTTAATTACTAGCTAGAAAGAGTCAGAGCTGTACCCAAACTCATGCTCAATGCAAAACGCCTGTTTGCCTTAAGGTTTAGAAAAGAAATGTCCCTAGGTCTGTATCAGAGAAAGAAAACTAGATAGAAAATATGGAAACAAATCACCCTTTCTCAGGCCATATTCAGTCTCAATTTGGTGCTATATCCTCAGCACGGCAATGGGGGATGTTGCCCCCCAAAAAAGAGAGCTTTTAGTCAGCCTTCTTCAGAAAAAAAAAAAAAAACCAAAAAAAAAAACCCAAAAACCCCCCAAAAAACCAAAAAAACCCAACAACAACAACAACAACAAAAAAAGCCCAAACAAACAAAAAAAACAAAACAAAACAAAAAAACAAACAAAAAACAAACAAAAAAACCCCCAAAAAACAAAAAAACCAAAACCAAACAAAAAAACCAAAAAAAAACCCCAAAAAAAACTTATTTAGAAGCTACAACTTTAAATCAAGATATTCTCAAGTGGCATATTGGGAAGTACAAAGATAACAGTTTATTCTCCAAGCCATATGGAAGGGTTTTCAGCAGCTGAGGATGGGAAATTGTGTAGAAGGCTCTGACAGGCTAAGTAAAGCAAACTAAATCCCTTGCACTTAAACACCATTAGGAAATGCCTGATGCTGGATCACCGGTTTGAGGTGTGAAGGTGGGCTGCATGCTGACACAGGTAATAAATGGAATAAAGCATTTCAGGAGTGACAGGATTAATAATGTAATAGCTGACTTCAGAAGGCTTACCGGCTTTACCTGAGGGGATACTTGTCCCTGATATTGAACCAAGTCAGCATTGGCAACTCCATTATTTTTATCATTATTTATATTACTGAAAGAAGCCTTTGTTAAAATAGATTTATATTTACAGAGTGGTTTTAACTAGAAAGGTACTTACATTTTCTCTTAAGTTTATCTCAGAGCACAAGAGAGGAGGATCTGTGAGCTTGGCTATGCACTTTGTAAGGGTGGAAACTATCTTTAACACTTTGATTCATTGGTTCAAATAGCATTTTGCCCCCTTACCCCAAGGAAAAAAAAAAAAAAAACCCCTCAAAGTATCGTGCTCTATTTCCTTTATATTGCCCACAGTTAAATCATATATCCAGTAAAACCAATCTTTTCCTCCATAGTTTCCAGTCCAGAAATGCAATACTGTATGAACTGAACAAATAGAAGAGAATATTTTTGCTGCTTCTTTTTGCTTCTTCCTTCCCACCAAGGGCATGCCAAGCAATATTTATCCTCTAGAACCCAACCTTTAGCTATCAACCATGACAGATATCATGTATGCTCTAGTTTTGGCCTGATACAGGATCCCTTTTAGGCTGGTGTTTTCCAGCAAGTCACTGAACTTGTGAAGAAAATGTATGGAAATGAAGAAAATTTATGATGAATTTCAATTATAAAATAATATTTTTCAATTTTCAGATTTAGGTAAATATTTAATTTCAGGTCAACTAAAATTGCAAGTTAATCAAATAGTACAAAGAAAAACATCATGAAAAGACAGAGAAAAAGTCCCAAATGATCACTTTATAGTAACACTTCACTTTTTATGGTGGACTTACATCCCAAGTAAAATTTTGAATAAGGAAAAAATAGCTTTCAGGGTAGCCAAGGAACTAAAAAGCCAAACTGCACAGGCATTGTTAAGTACAGAAGTATTCCTGAGAGCTGTGTGTGTGTGCACAGCTGCAGAGACACAGAGCCCATATGCCTGTGGATAAACATGCATACAGTGGGTATCTGTACATGGGTGTGTGCACACGTGAATGTTTCATACCTACATTGGCAGGTATGCAGGAAAACCTGAATAGAAATTAGCCTCTTCCTAGCACTCTTTACACTGGCTGGACAGCTCTGGGCTTTGGATTAGAAGTGAAATAAGACAGTTTGGGGCTTGTCTTAGAAACAAGGGGATTTAAGTTGAGTTTTAAACTAAAGTAGGTTCAGAATAGCTTTCTCCAAACTGCTGTGTCTGCCTACAAGACAGATTGCTATGGAACACGCCAAGCTGACCTCATTCTCTACTCTGCTGTACCAACTTAAATACTCTGATTTTAGAGCAGAAGTCCTCATCTAGATGAAGGATCACATTTCTCTAGGATATCAGCTTTGTACTGATCAAGCCATTTGGATTTTTTTTCTCTGTTAGTCTTCAAAATAGTTGAAAAGTCCATTCAAAATTGTTGCCCTGCCCTTCTTTTTCTTTTACGTTCCCTTCAATTTTCTGTTGAAATCAATGTCTGCTTCTTTTTTGCAGTTTTAGCAGCATGTTGCTTCATGAAAGGGCACAGTTCTCCCAGCATAGTTCTGTTTGCTATATCCATTTTACACTCTCAGCTTATGCCACGTGGCAAACCTATGTCCTCCAAGGGGATCTGTCATGAAGTTTTCTAATTCACTCCTTGTGTCACCTGTGTTTCCTGCTCAAGATTGTCCAGAAAGTGCCCGTGCATCTCACTTCCTCCAGCAGAGTGCTCAATTAAGTTCTAAAAAGGTGGACCCAAGCACCAGAGTAACTTTTAACAGAAGTGTTATTGATTATGAACTTGAAAACATAAGAGACTTTTCTTCTAAACTCATATTTGTCTCCATTAAATTAGAAAAGTCTGTCGAACATGTGAGTGACTCTCAGATTACGAAGCTTTAATTTTATACCTTGGAAATCTATTAACTTAGCTGCATGCAATACTTCAAGGAATATTTGGCCATTGATTTTTTTACTAAGAACTTTTTATTTTATTGTAATTATTTTTGAAAATGAATTGATTTTTTTGTTCTTCAAGTACTTATAATTTCATTTGCTGTAAAGAAAGCTAACTGTGTCTTTCAGAACGTAACTTGGACAAATAAAGGAGAGTAGATTTCATTAAACCATCTCTAATGTATCCTAAACCAAAGCATCTTCCTAGGAACCCTGGCAAAACATGCTATTCACTTTTAACAAGACCAAATGAAAGTTTGTTTTCCAGCTGTATCTCAGAGGATGACCTGTTTAAGTCTCTAATCTTGAGGTAATCTTGTTTTCTGGGAGAGCTCATGTAAATCTAGGTTTATTATCTCTAGTTAACCAACACTTTTTTTCCCTCTCTAACAGATGTATGAGATTTATGGCAGTAGTCCAACTGCCATCCTTGAATTTAAACATTTGCTGAGCTATTTCTGTGGGTGGGACTAAGTTGAGTTCTGAGTATATAAAAATCTTTCAGTTCATGGCAGTTTATCTCTGTTTCCAGGTAGTATCTGTTTCTATAACCTTTATAGTAAATAGTTACTGCTCTTTGCTTAGCTAAGAATTATCCCTTTTATCTCACCCATGACTTCCTTGTGGTTACTGTTTTACTGATCCCCCATATTAACATGCACGTCTCAGTCTCCCTGCACATTCTGGTGATGCACAGAAGGGGCTGTTACCTTCTCCTCCATACACAACCATAGGACCTGATTTTCTGTTTCCACTGTACCTCAAAATGCAGCATCTCAGCCAGTACAGTCCCAGCTGCATAACTGGACTGGGTGCTGTTTAAAACAACCTCTATTCCTTTGACCTGAGGCTGCAGTCATTCTTGACAGCAGACAGGATATTTTCTTTCTGGGCAATGAGGAGTTTTATATTCCTCTGGTGCAAACCCTGACACCAGAGTGAACCACGGGATAACTACGACATGCAAACAAGGACACCTGTATGCCTGATAAGCAGAGCTCTGGGTGTGCAGCTGCTGGTTTGTTTCCCAAGCAAGTTGGCAGGTTGATTAAGGAGGGGTGAATTAGGAGGACAATCTGTTACAGAAAGTGGACACCCCATAATTAAGATACATTTTTTTTTCCCCTCTGCACTATCTAGTCTCTTACATTTATTTCTGTATTTCAGTTTCATTCTGTATGTCTGGTTTGAATGAGAAATGTTCAGTCCACCTGGTGCTGTCAGTTGCAAGTAATGTCTGTTTATGCATTAAATTAGGCAATTAACTGCTTGAATTTATTTGTACAGATAGCCAAGTAAAATTTTATTATAATACTTGGTTGGCTTTAAAAGGGCTTGGTTGACTTGGGTTAAGGTTGCTCTGACTCTATACAATGATCCTATTGCATCTACTGATATCGAAGCCTTTTGGAGAAAAATCCCATGTTGTGGATTGAAGAATTATCAGAGGAATATTTATGGGAAATCAGACAGCAAAGCTCACAGCAAAACCCATAAATTCTTGCCTCTAATACTTCTGGCTTTGGCCCTTGCAGATTTGAGAATCACTCAAGTTAAACTAGAGGCAGTCATAACAAACTGAAACCTCACGTAACTTAAACCTGAAAGCGTTTAAGATCAGGTAATAAGGGTAAATTCAGGTTAGTCTGGCTGTGTTAATAATTTCTAACTTAAAAGTTGCTTGTCACACTGAGCTGGTGCCAGAGCTGACACACAATGTGGAGGAGGATGGAGCCAAAGACAAGGCTCCTCTTGAGAAAGGCTCTGGGCCAGGTTTGCTGCTGCCACAAGTGGCATCTTTCCCTTAGTCTCAGCTCCCATAGGAAGTGGGAGAAAAAAGAATCTGTTTCAAGACACTTCCAAAGAGTGGGTAAAATCTGCCATGACACAAGGTTCATTGACTTTATAGTGTAATAATCAAAGCCCTTATATCTTCCAAATACCTTAAAATATATGCCTCTTAAAACTTTAAAGTGCTTGGCAGAGGAAGATTTAAACACAGAAGGGCAATATTTCTAATTCTTCCCTTGAAGCTGGAGGGATAACTCTCTAATAATTAAACATTTCCAGAAATTAACTAGTAATATAACTTTAATGATACAGTTAATTTTTAATTGGAGCACATGTGTTCTGACATTTACTGGAACCATTGTACTTTTGCAGAGCATTTCATTATTAACAGCAATTTACCTATGATTTGTGCACGCACATGCCAACAACATTTTTTTGTTTATAAAGAAAGAAAATCACATGTGAATCCAAGCACATGCTGCCTATTTTGTTGGAGGGGCTTTTTTCCTTTTTTTTTCTTTTCTATTTTGGGTTTTATGATTTGTAGTTAAACATTTCCAGGAGGACTTTACATAATTCAGGGGTTTTTTATGAATTTCCCCCAGGAAAAAAAAAAAAAAGAAATTAAAAAAAATAAATCTGGAGAAGCAGGAAGGTGGTTTTGCCAGAATCAGACCCTTGTGAACAAGCCACTTCCTCATCTGAATTCACAGCCAATTACTTAGTGTTGAGAGGGCTGAATTTGGGTCTTGCTCGCAGCTGTAAGCAGGAGTGTGGAATAGCTTTGCCTTTGTGCTGGGTAACAAAGCTCAGGGCTGGATTCTGAAGCAGCCTCTCCTTCCTCTCCAAACACAATGCAGACTTGGAAGCCAGCACTCAGGAGTACCTATTCCTGGTAATTAGATCATGTTTTTCACCTTCTTAACAAAAAAATGAGTGAGAGCAGTGCAAAAAATACAAGTATTCATTAGAGAATTAAGGGAAAGCAATGCTAGATATTGAGAGTTCAGCAATTCACTGGTCAAGGAGGCCAGTCAGTGGCAATGCTGATATCTTGTGTCTTGATATTGACACAGAATTTTGGTACTAAACACTTCAAAGATTCTCAAAACCCTTCCCTGATAACCCTTTCCTGGACATAGTTGTCTTTCACAGCTAAGGAGTGAGTTCTCTTACCTATGTGCAGATCAAGCCAATTGCTTCCCAACTTTCTCCTTGTCCATATGGAAAATCACTTTAGTTGTTTCAGAACTGTTTTGCTTTTCCTCTAAATATACTGTTTTCTAGACTAAACAACCTCAATCTTTCATCCTTTTTGTGCCTCGTGTTTTCTAAACAATTTATCATTCTTATTGCTGTTCTCTGGGCTGACTTTTCCCAGCTTTCGTGAGGGAATGCTGGAAACTCACACAGTTCTCTCGCTGAGGTCTCACCAATGGAATCACCAGCTCAGCCCGTTCCCCGAAGCACTCCTATCAATATGACCTAACAGAAGAACTGCTTCCCGTCCTTCCCCAAACATTGCACCGAGGGTTCCTAATGGATCTGCCATTTGTCCAGACTTTTTTCTGCAAGGATGCTCCCTGTTCTCATTTTAGGCCTTTTGCATTTGTGCATTTACCTTTGTCTTTCCTAAGAATAGTACTTCATGCATTTGCTGGTTTTGAATTGCGCCTTATTGATTTCAGTTACCCAGAGTACTTGTGACCTAGGGATATGCAGAAACCTCTCAATTGTAATGGAAACTAGAGCATAAATCTCCATCCAGGACAGATATCTGTGGAATCTCAGTAGAATTTCCTTTCAATTTTGACTAAAATAAAGAGAAAACTTTACAAAGTATGATTTTTGTTCTAAGTTCATATATTTTTATAGTATGTTATCCTTGAAAATAAAAAACATGGAACTTTGTAAGATGAAAGTTTTATGTGAAAATGAAGGTTTGATAGCTCGGTTCAGTTAGACTAAAATTACTGTTGCATAATTTAAGCTAAAATTCCTTGGTTTTCTGGGTGTTGGTTCCCCCATCAGACAATCTCTGAGCAGATTTTACAACTTCATACCACTTCATATCAGGCATACCACTGCCTCCAGTGTCTACAGGATCTCAGGTTTAATAAAAGTAGATGTGATTAGAAATACAGTTCAAATGCAGCTTCTTCTTTTAGAAAATTTGATAGACCGTAATCTGAGCTGTTTTGATGTTTTTTATTTTTCCCTACTGTGTCAAGCAGATTGATCTCTTAAACCTCACAATACGTGAGATTAGTGTTGGGATGTAGATTTTTTGCTTTTCGGCTGAACAATTCAGATGTCACCCAAATACGTTATGACAAACAGTTAACTGTGCTAAAGCTGCAAAAGAAATTAGTATACTTCTTGTGAACTTGGGCAGCATTGAAGTGGTTTTCAAAGCAGCTTTCCACACGGTCCCCTGAAAATCTGGGAATTCTCCTCTAGCAGTGCAATGTAATTGGTCTGGGCCAGCCCTGCCCTTTTCCTTTCATTCTTGAAATTTTCATTCAGTTATGCTATGTGGAGCATAGCAGGCTGAGTTTTGAAGGATAGGTATTTATGTCTCTGCTTTCTCAAATTTAAAAAAATGGCAAATAAAAGGTTTGGTCTGGGATGGAGTTTGATTGAGACAAATGCTTCTGTCACGCAATGAAATACAAAATGCTGATTTTTAAAAAGGGTATTTCAGCACCCTACAGGCCCCTGCTGGGTCATCATTATTTAACTCCTTTGTTCTGAGTACTGGGGGTCTGGGGTTGGGTTGGTGAAGAAGCATCAAGTATTTTTATTGAATTACTGGTGTCTCCAAACCCAGTGAAACTGGCTCCATTTCTTGTGAAAAAATTGTACATGTTCAGATTATTTAGTGTCATAAAGCAGAACTTGTAGTACAACACAAAATAGGAATAAAAATATTATTTCTAGAGCCTCTACAGCGTGATTGTGTGCTAAAATGAAAGGACTGGAAATTCAACACAGCAAAATTTCAGTGTGACTGGTGAATAAGTTTGTTGTCTGTATTGAGGTCAGAAATTCCAGAAAACATTTAAATGATCATGATATTTTTCTGCAAAACTTGATCTGTCAGAATGTGGCAGATATTCTCAAACTGGCTGTTGTCATTTCTCTTGTTTTCGCTGAACAAAGTACTGTTTTTTAATAATGAATGAGTGTGTTTTCCCAGAGTTTCCACCCAGCAACAGAAGAGGAAGAAATGAAGATTCTTTTTGCCAGGAGACTGCCTCCTTTGGGAGTTTGTAGACTCTGGCAAAGAATCTGAAAGAGCCATCAGTGATACCCACTCCCAAAACTAAAGTGAGTTGTTATTACTTAGATTGCTTTGTTCAGCTCACACTTACCCAAGGCTCTTTCCTTCTAACATTTTCCTTTCTAAAATTTACTGGCTTTCAAGCTAGGTTTGAAGTCACAGACACATTTTTCCCCCCCATATTTACTAGCTTTTGAAGGTGGCTATGGTTTGAACCCTGCTTACTTCTGGTCTTCCTGTTTATCTCTGCTTAAATTCCACTTTGCAGTCTTGCAGTGCTCAGTCTGCTGCAGTCATTTTAACAGCCAGAGAGTTGTCAGAAACCCAGGAGTTTAGCTTTTCAGCAGGACAAAACCAAATGAAATGCTTGAGTGGAGTGAAAAAGCCACATTATTCAAACACAATCTCTTGTAATGACAGCAAAAGGATAAAACAAGTTAACTGAGATTTTGATTTTGAGTAGTATAAGAGGATTGTTGAAATTCATGGGACAGAAATGGTACAGCCAAGATTTACTTGTGAAAACTTCCCTTACTCTTAAATGTTACTGATCTCTCCTCCTGTAAAGGCAAGCTGCTGGAGCAGTTCAGGTGCCTCCTTACAGAGTGATGGAAGCAGTTAACTCAGCTAAAGGATGAGCCAGCCAGCTGATATTTTGGGCCACAGCACAGGTCCATGGCTGATATCCGGGGTGGATTTGCTTGTAGATGAGCACCCATGCAACCAGTCACTCATTATGCCTCCCAGGGGGAACAGGAGCAGGAAAACTCATGGGTCAAAATACAGACTAGGAAATCACCTACAGAGCGTACTGCAGCAGCCAAAACTGACTTGACTTGGGGAATGTAACTTAATGGCTTTTGCCAATTAGCATAAATATTTAATTACCTATTCCAGTGTTGGGAAACAAAGGAGACAAACATTGAACACCTTTCCTCTCACATTTACAGCATCTACTTCACTCCAGACTCTTTTCCTTCTTCCTTTCTAGTATCTACTTCATAACATTGCTAGAGAGAGATTACTCTCAGCCCCTCCACTGAGCCTACAAGCAGGGCAGGAGATGGGTGGTGATTTCTCTCTGCCCACTCCTCATGTCTCATTCTTCCTGCAGTCTTGGATGGGTCCTCCACAGCGTGTGTTCCTTTTGCAGTGTGCCTGCTCCAGCAAGATCTCATCCAGAAGCTCCAGCACAGGGCAGCGATGAGAAAGAAAATGATATGATGGGATATTAACAGGTGAAAAGTCACGGATGTAAATGGTTGCCTTTCATTTTTCTTCACAGGGAACCCTTCATATACAGTACTTGTACCAGCAATGTTATATTTTGAGGGCAAGGCTTGAATGTCTGCAGTGCTGTAGTTGACACTTGAAATGCCACAGCCCAGAGACTTTCTCTTGTAGTGCAGAGCAGTCACTAGTGCTTGGTGTGACATTCCTACTGCAGTGAGCAGAAGGGACTCAAGCTGTTTGTCTCTACTTAGTATATAAGAACTGGGATTCTTTCTATTTCCAGGGCAGTTTTCTTCATCTTCCCTTTCCCAGTTTCTCATTCAACATCTTTGTTTAACTGTCACTTTGCTGGATTCAACAATTTGGTGTGGGTTTTGGGGTGGATGTGGAAGAATTCTGTTTCTGAATTTGAGTTAGAAACCTTTCAAAATTGTGAAAGCCAATTTTTGTGAAAGATGAAGAAGGGAAACATACTTAGATCCTTGTGGGTTTGTAGAAATCTCCTGATCAGCCTCCTGCTTCTGGCAAGAGCAAACTTCTCCTTCCTACATTGATTTTTGTCATCAGAAGCCATGTATATTTTTGAGAGAAGCTTTCTTCTTATATGTTTGTGTTCATTTATTATTTCTATGTAAGAGATTTCTCTTGTGTGAGAGAAATCTTGCTGGTTCATTAACTCTTTTCTGAAGGTTTTGTGGCATCCTGGATAAAAGTGCAGTAGCTTCTGTCTCTGTCCTTGGCCATCTTTAAAGGCAACTTTTTCTCTATCAAGTAAACCTGCATCTCCTACAGACATGGTGATATTTCAGGGTTGATAATACATGGGTTGTGCATTATTTAGAGAGACTGAGATGTGAACTTGATTCAGCCTGCAACCAAATACTAACTTTAAGACTAACATGATATGGTGAGAAATTCCTAGTAAAGGACACTGAGCTATAAGGACAACTACAAATATTACATCCTCTGTAGCTGGAGACCCAAGCTCAGCTGGTTAAAGCATTCCACCAGGTCTTTATTGCATCTTTGGCCAACTCCATTTCTAAGAAAATAATCTGCCATCCAGCTGGTACCCAGGCTTTGTTAAAGAAAAAAAAGAGAGAGGAGGTGAGAAAGGGAGGAAAGCAAAGGGAGGAATAAAAACAGCCAATCCTATTATTATCATAAAATTCAAAAGGCTGTTCACATCCAAACAGTAGGAGGTGGACAGATTAAACTTTTAGAACTGTAACAACATCTCTCTTGGTGTGCTGTAGTTCAGCAAAGTGAACCTTGTAAGACTTGACATCCATCACAACATTCCCTGCAGTTACCACTCTGTTACTCAGACCAAATCCCCAGTTCTGGCTTGCAGACTATAATTTGGCGACATTAAATGACTATACTGTGGAAAGTATCTGATGATGTATTGTACTTTAGAATAATAAATGTACTAAAATTGCAGCTTCGAGAACTAAGTCAAGTATATAATTATCTGTGTTTGTAGGATTTCCTCTAAAATGGTTATGTTGTTTAAGCCATGCCTTTCCCTTTTGTTAATAACCCATGTTCTTAGAAAGAGGATCATGCATTTAAAGATGTTCTTGGCATAAAGCTCTACTACCACCTCCTTTGCTTCCTTCTTGCTGACCCATAACAAATCTTCTGACTTTGATTTCACTTCACATTCAAAAGCAACAACAGAGGGCTTAATCAAAAAAAGTTAATCCAAGTGCTTCATTTTCTTCGCTGCAATTCTCACATTTGGAGAGTGTCTTAGTGCCAAAATTCTTTCCTTTTGTTTTTCCTTAGCCTTTCTTTTCAGATGAGTGCTATCTGGCACTAAGAATAAGCATGGTAATTGAATGTTCAGGAGCTAGTGACTTTAGGGAGCTTGCCAGCATACAGCATACAGTTTCTTTTATCACTTTTTTTCCTTATCACCAAAAGGAGTGCTTTGCACATTTGGAATTGCTGTAGTTGTTTTCTCCTCTAAAGACATTTTACCCCTCCTTTTCTTCACCCTTAACTCACTGTCATTATGTACTGGTTGCTTGCCTAGCATATCCCAAGGAGTATTTTGTCAGTATTGTGGATAATTCTCCCCTGCTCTCCCTTGGTTTTCAAGGCTGACTGCCCTGCCTGTGCTGTCTCCTGGCAAGGATCCTTTGAGACCAGTGAGGAATGAACCTTGAAGGCCTGAAAGCTTGTATACACCTGAGGTTCATCAGCCAGCACTGTCTGCTGCATTTACTGCTTCTGTAAAACTGTCCTGGAAATCTCAGGAGGTGATATTTTGGTAGGGGCATTGTGGAGGTGCTGCTCCTGGCCCTCTTGGGAAGGAAGAGGAAATTATGCAGGGTGTCTTCCAGAAATTCAAAGGAACAATGTGGGGCTAGGAGAATTTTTCCTGAAATTAAAAATTAGATTTTGCTTTCTCACATATATAAAGGAAGGAGTGGTTTGAATGAGGTAGGTGATCTTATTTTATCCATCCCAGCTTACACGTTGACAGGACAAATATTGAAGCCATGTGGATACATTAACGAGTAACACAGACACTTGATGTCTGCAGGCTGCCAGACTGGTCTAACATTAATTCATCTTTTCCCAGAAGCTACTTGGTGCTAAATTCTTTAGAATGTGCTTGAGCTTTATTTCCCTTCAGAAAAAGGGTATGTAGGTTTCTGGATTTCTTTTTGCCATGTCACATTCAGTGAGCTACAAAAAATATTAACTCAGTAAGAATTTTTTCTATCTTTATGTGTAAGAGAAACCGCAGCAGCTAGGGAAAGTCTGTATTATTCAATATCAGAAATGGATGTATTATAGTTTTGCTTGTGCTGGATTGGGTCACGGCATTACTAGGTTTTCTGTAAGACAGGATGAGCATTTTATATCTCTTAGGTAGAGGAAAGGAAGCTAGACCAGTTTGCTCTAAGAGATACTATTTTGGGAAACATCAGAAGGAAATAAAATTTAGGTTGGCAGGTATACCAGCAAAGCAGCAACACCACTGTGGAGTCCAGCTTTTTCTAAGAGCTAAAAGAGACTGCCTTGCACATTTTATTTCCTTTTCCATAAAACATATATACCCTATCATCAGATTGCTTGGACACGTATTTATTTTTATATGATACTAGATAGAAAATTTAACTTAAATCCAGAGGACTCAGTCAAGTATGATCAGATTCCTGTAACATGATTAAATAATTCTCCAACTGTTAGTTGAAATGCAGAAAGACAATCTACATTTGTTTATATTTTTCGTTATCACAATAAGGATCAAAACAACTTGTAGTTGAAAAGGTTGACATTATTTATTGTCTTCTTTTTTATTGTTTAACATTTTCACGTGAACTATCACAACAGGTCTTTATGAGGGGGTGATAATATTGAATTTAGCCCTTGACCACAACCAAAATAAATTTAAGAAAAACAAGCAAATATTATTCCAGACATATCTTTCTATAGCCCCAGAAAGAAAAACTGAAAAGCTTAGCATCATAGAGAAAGCTGTGGATGTCATTATGCAAATTTCACTTTTGCTCACTGACAGACAAATATTACAGTGATAAACAGTTGTCTGTATTCATTTTTTTATAGTTTATGATTTCTTCCAAGGATGAATTTTAACACAGAATCCATGACAACTCTGAGCAAGTGTGCATTAAAGTGCATCTAGCCATTTCCACTGCCATAAAATGATATTTTAGAGTTACATTGGACTGTTTGAGTGCTACAGATTAAATCATGGGTATGAAGGGAAAGTGTGGCATAGGATTTAAAAAATATTGTTGCCCTTTGGCTGGTCTATCCTTTTTCCAAGGAGGAGGAAGAGTAGTAATCATCATCCTTTGGTAATTGCCAAGCATTCCTGCAGCTAGAGGGAATGGTTAGGCAGTTGCCTTTCAGCTTTTGGGAAGTGCATGCCAAAGCACTGTTTTAGACCCTTACAGCCTTACCTTCTTTTCTTCATGGAAACATTGGTTATTCTAATCTCATGCCTCAAAAAAACAAGAAAGAGACAAAATGGCCACTGTAGGGCAATGCAATTTTTCTAGCCTTCTTACTTAGCTTTGGCCTTTTTTCTTTTTTTTTTTTAATATTGCCTTCCAGAGTTTATCCAAGTATCATATTTTTTTTTTCCTCCTACTGCTCCTCTTACTGGGAGTTTTATTGTAACAAGTATATCCAATGCATTGAAGGTGCATTTCTGAAGGAGGAAAGTAGCTCTGGTTACCCAAGACTTAACATTTTGTAGGACAGGGATCTCCTATGCCATTAAATTAAGATAGACCTTTTCCCTTTTATGTGCTTATACAATATTTGATTAAGAAGTTTCTCAGTCACACATAAAAATCCTTCTTTTATATCTTGGTTCAAACTGTTTCCAATTAGATTTTAATGCCAACTTGCAATTAAATAAAGTAATATTTATCAATGTGGCAATGCCATAATTCCTCTGTTGTCAACTTTAAAAACAATTGTCATAATATTACAGTGATTCATAGTTATTCACAAGCAGTTATGCAGGCAATCACCTACAGCACTATGGGAGAAAATAAAATTAATTTATTTCCCTCTCCTCCAGCTAGTTATTACTGTTTTGTGTACAGGCATTAAACCTCTCCCTTCTGTAGACCTGTGTCGCAGGCACTCAGAGATCTGCCTGATCTATGGTGTTTTAGAGTATTAGTTAGGTTCCAGGCCAGCACCATTTATCATTTTGTATCCAAATCCATGTGCCATTTTGCTGATGAGATGTAGCCCATACAACTAAACATGTGAGGAATAGGTGTTTGCAGTATCAGAGGGGAATAAAGAGTGAAAGGTCTTGAGTGTGAAGCTTGTTAATCTCTGTAACACACCGGTAGCACAAAGAGCACAGTTCTTTACTGGTAAATGAGAGGTTGGGTCCTTAACTGCTATGGGGCAGGTTATACCCCCTGGCTGGTAATACTTATGTAGTAAGGGAACTCAGGGTGAGTATAAAGGAGCTTAGCCCTACATTTTCATCATGCATAATTGCATTTTTTCTCATTAAAATCCCACTCTGATTCTAATTAAATTCATAATTGTCCTGCATTTGATGCTATAAACTGTTGTGTAGGGTTGCTGGGTGCTATTTAACAGATGTCATCCTCCCCTCAGGAGGCAGTGGTATTTCATTGCTGTGTGAATTGATCCTTCAATGTGAAACCTGAACAGGTCCCCAGATAGCCAAGCAGGAAGGGGGATATCGTGAACTAGCAAGAGTGAATAAATGAGGTAACCAAAGAGTGCCTCTCAGAATGTATGAGATGTAATTCCTTGCACTTCAATATATTTTAAAAGAGTAACCTACTTGTCTCTTTTTATCTTCTATTCATAATAAAGTTACAAATTCAGAGTGATACTTCAACACATGGTTCTCAGGCTCAGACTTACAAAAAGTTTTTAGACATTTGCATTAGGGGTTTTTTTATTGCTAGTTTGTTGTGGTTTTTAGTTTTGGTTTTTTTTTTTTTTCCAGTACAGCTGCAACCAGTTTGACTCTTACACACACAGAGCTGAGAAAGTTAGTCTTGGCTTTTTTCAGAACATCCCTTTTTTCAAGTGTGTTAATTGCATTCTCCACCACTTCTACTCCATCTCTGACAGATATACATGTGCTCCTAACATTCTTTATCCTCTTTGCTTCAAAATAGCTGTTTGATTGTTTGTGACTTTATTCTACCAGGTTCTGAATTTTCCTGCCACCACACTCAATATTTACCTGGGGGCTCACCCACACCCATCTCTGATCAGCTTCTTCTAGTGCTAATTCCCAGTTTAGCAAACCCTACAGAAGCCTGCTGGTCTTCAAGCAGATCAGAATGACTCAATTTTTAATTTATATAGCTCAAACTTACTAAGCTGAGTAGGGCCTTACATAAGTTTAAGGACTAAAACACTGAAGTACACTAAATAATACAACATAATAATGCTTTGCAGAAAAATGGGATTAAGAAACTGAGAGAGAACAGCAGGATGTCAGTGGGTCAACATTAAATTCTAGTTGTTTTTTGTATAGCAATAGCTTGAGTCTCAAGAGGCTTTTAAATTGCTTCAGGATCCTCAAAGACAGTTGTGTTATAAAATACATGTTATTATTTACCATACAAACTATTCACCAAAATCATATCTTCTCTCCCATGTACATGCAAATGTTGGGGAATTTCAATAGGAGAATAATCTTGAGCATGTTCTATTCTGAACATGCAGATCTTCTAGATATTAAACTTGTTCTCTATCCTTTGTTCACATTAGTTAAAATCCGGTATACTGGAGGAAAATCTTTCCAAATGGTACATAGAATGGCCTCAAAAGGCAGATAAAATTCTTCAACACAGGCCGCTCATCATGTGTGGTGAGTATTAGAGGTCGCTATTAGTATTCAATATTCTTAGCTCATTATGAATTATGAATATTACCATATGTGTACTGCCATGCTTATTTTTTTTGAGGAATGTGAAAACTTGTTTTACAAAGGGGAATACATGAGGGCTGAAATCTCCTTTTCTTTCTTTAATACTGCCTCTAACCAGCTGCTTATTTTAATGGCTATCTCCTGAAATTCCTATTCCTCTCTGAAACTTGACTGAATCAGACATACAGGTGATTTCAAATTTCAGTGGAGATACATGTAAGTTGTTTGCTTATAGAAAACCAGACAAAAATGCTTAGAAAAGTCTAAAGGGTTAATTCTGGCTTACTTTAGTTAGGCAGGCAAATATGAGGGTGTGGAGTGGATCACTAACTCCTTCTTTACTGTCTTTTTCTGACTAACCAGCCATACTAGCAGCCCCATGGTCTGCCTTTGTTGGCATTCTGAGAACCAGAAGCAATCACAGGGATGATTCTGTCCTGTTTCTGCATCACAGGCAGAGTCAGGCTAGTGGGCTTGTGTAAAACAAATGTTCATCCTAGTTAGTGGCTGGAATAACACAGTAACATTTACAGAGCTGAGAGACAGGAACAAGGATTTCTCACACAGCTGCCGTTTCTTCCCTGTCCATGGAATTGCAGAGCTCACTGCATTTCCTCCTAACCAGAACTCAATAGATTGAATGCCACAAGTAGCTAAAAGAATGGTAAGAATTCAGATACAGTGATGGTCTGTGTTGATTCATATCTGTACACAGCACAGAGTTCTGCTTTCCACAATTAGTTACGCCATTTTTTCCTTCTGGACAGAGGGGTTAATAGTTTATATTCCAATTTGATGACTAGGTTTCTTTGCTGTCAGATTTTAGTCAATGAGCTATTTTTTGAAATTTGCCTTAAGCTCTGCAACACAGTATTGTATCGTTGAGTATAATGAGTTGGAATAAATGCACAATATTATTTACACCAAAAAAAAAAATTTCCCCCACCCCCAGATATTTTGAAGCCCATATAAATAACAGAAACATACATAACATAATAAATTACAGATATTGACGATGACACGCAAGAGTGAAATAATCAGTAAATAAATATCCTTGTTTTGAAAAGATCTCATAATTACATAAGATATGTCTGACAGTAACATTAAAATAGCTTGTCAAAACATCAAAATACAGACAGTTGTGATTCACTGGAACAATTATCTACTTTGAGCCTGAAAAACAACTTTAGTAAAGGAGCCCAGTCACACACAATGAGGAACATAGGATGAGAGATTTTGTTATCCTGTGATAAATTAGTCTAGTTAAAATTCTTTGCAGGGATGAAATGACCACCTGGGGAATAAAGGTACCATCAGGAGCATATTATCAAAAGCATTGTCATCATTAGTTTAAAACAAAGTGGGAGAAAAAAACAGAAAAAAAAGAAAAGCTAAGAAGAGAACATCAGCTAAACTATTAGTTCATATGGCTTTAAGATAGTCCCCAAATCTAGAAGGCAGAAAGTCTGGACAACAGAACATTTTGAAAAAAACAGTGCCATCTAAATCATGACATGATAATTCAGAAGCAGCAGAATATGCTAATTCAGGTGCTTAAATGAAATATTAGAAAACAAATACCATTTATTCTTGCCCATTTGGCGTATTCAGGCAAGTGCTCTGAAGCTGGTGAGGAACATATTTGGTGCTCAGGGTGCAGCTGCAGATGGAGCTGCAGGTTGAGCTCTGGGTGGAAGCCCAAGACAAGAGGCCGAGAATCACCACCCTTTGCACAACAGAGGACACAGGGACCTGGGGCACAGCCAGGTGAGGGACCCTGAGAGACGTGGCAGGAGCTGATGGCTTGGGAAGAACAGCAAGACTTTGGTGCCCTTGGACTGTGAAGGGATAAAAGCCCAGGGGGTCTTCCTTGAAGCAAGACATCTGAGACTCTCTCATGGACCTTGAGCTGGTGAGGAAGGCTGGTCTGACTGTGAGTGGGTGTGCAGGGAGTCCAGCAGGGACCTGCCAGGTCACTGGAACCACCCCTGGGAAGGGCCCTGGTCCCAGCAGTGCCAGTCTGGGGCTTTGGGATTATGGCTGCCAGAGAGTCTTGTGAATAATCACACTGGGAGACTCCTTCACAAAACTCCTGTTTTTAAAATTGATTGAGAATCACAGAATAAATGAGGAGGGAGAGGGCCTCTGGTTCATCTGGCCTAACCCCTGCTCAAGGCAGGCCAGGGCCAGGTTGCCAAGGCCATGTTCAGTGTGAATGGAGACTCTGCAGATGCTCTGCACACTAGTCCCAGTGTCTTCCATCCCCGTGGATATTTCTTTTCTGTAATATCTAATTCTCTTGATACAACTTCAGTCTTCTGCTGCCTCTTATCCTGTCACAGTGTCTGTGATGTACCTGTGTACACAGTGTACCTGATGGCAGGGAACAGAGGAGACAGAGCCAGACTCTTCTCACCGGTGCCCAGGGACAGCGCAAGAGATAAACGGTTGGATTCTCCATTCTTGGGGATGTCCAAAACCCAACTGGACACAGCCCTGAGCAAACTGCTGTAGCTGATCTCCAGGTGTGCCCTCTGCATCAGCCATTCCATGTGAGTCTGTGATTTTAAAATCAGTCTGTTACAGTACAAACAAATTTCACAGTTACTGGAATCTTCTCTGGGAGGCCACTAATGGAGACAGTTCTCTCCTCCTGTTTTTAATTGCATTTACATATCTAAGGCTTAACTGCTCAGACTAAGCTTTCCTAAAGTATCTCCCGCAGGCAATTTGTTTGGTGAAATTCAAGCAAGCATACTTAAATAATTAGAAAATGAAAATTTCAGAAATGTTATGCAATGATTTGACTGTGTTACATGCTGTGAAACAAGTGGCTGAAGTCTGGTTAAGGGTTGGCTCTGATTGCAAATATATCACTGTTGTGTTATCCTAGTTTGTGCCATGGGGGAAAAAATTCAACTGCCTTTGACAGGCTAAAGCTTGAAAAATGTTGGTTTGGATATGACCAGCAGGAGCTTACCGAGAACTGAAGTCTAACAGATGTTTTGAATAAGGATACATGTACTTAATACAGGTGTTTTTTCTGCTGAGCACGCTCTGGACAAAAGGCTTGGGCAGGTTTTCCAGAGCACTTACGGAATCTGGTGCTGCAGACTGAGGTAGCCCATGTGCAAATAAACTGAGTAAGGACAATATTATTGCTGTCCTTTCCATACCTTCACTCAGAAAGTCTGGAGTAGGAGGAAGCAGCAGCCTGAGATCTTGTTCCTTCTGCTTAGCTTAGACCATTTTCATGGTTTTCATTGTTTCTGTGTAATTTGTTATTATGTCACAACAAGGAATGTCCTCCTTGAGGTAAACTTCCCTCCACATCATGTCTCCAGCTGTAATTACAATTTCAGGTTTTGTCATTTAGTCGGGTTTTATTTGAAATGTCATCTGAAAAACATTTGGATATTCTCTTTAATTCTTTGGTACAGGTTTTTCTAGGTCATTTTGAAAATTGTAACTTCTCTTTGTCCTGAGGGAATGAAACCACAATAGGAACCCCTGTGAATTCTTTTATCACAACTAGTAATGCTCAAACCTGTTCTAGCAAAGTTTTCCCCCACATTCTACAAATATTCTGTGTCCCTTTATTTTTTCTCAGAAGCCCTGGGCTAGAACCCACAGTTCATATGGCAAATAACCTGGGTGCACTTCTGTGGCCCTTGGCTGCTCTTCTGTGTGTCTACAGAGGAGTATCCAGAGGACTCAGGACTAAGTCTCTGCCTTCTTCATCCGTTTACTTGGGCAGAGATGAAACCCTGAGACAAGACTTTCTTACCAGGAGTTGCTTTCTTCACTTTAAAATTGCCATTCCACCTCCTGGATCTTTATGATGTGTTTCTCTGGGCATCACACCAAACAAAACAAAAAAACCAAAAACAAACAAACAAACAAAAAAACCCCAAAAAAACCAAACCAAACCCCAAACAACCAACCCCCCCCACCCAAGAAAACCAACCACACAAACGAAAACACCCTCCAAAAAACGCCCATCGTAACTCCAGTTGCTTTCTGCAACTTCATCTCTGGCTAATTTTCTGTAACACTTGGTTTTTTGGTTTTTTTTTCCCCTCAGTCTACAAGGTTGCCTAAGTCTTACCTATTTTGTATGTTTTGAGGGAAAAAAAAAATCTACCTATGCCATTCAGATTAAGTCATGTTATTTTGACAGTTTCAGATGGTGACTGTTACAGGTGTTTTCCTACACTGTACAGAAAAATTCAGGTTTGGGTTTCCAACAGATTTCATCTTCATGTGTGAAATCATATTTCAGCTTTTTCAAGTCATTGGATAAGACCAACTGAGAAGTAGTACAACTAGATGTTCCTAATTTAAGCCCAGGCTATCCATCTTTTCCAGTGACAAGGAAATATAGTATTTCAGTGTAAAATAAAAGCTGTGTGTATATAGAGAAAGTGGATTAAAATTGAAACATTTCCTAACTTTGAAGAAATTGTCTTTGCTTCAAAGTGTTTATCAATTTGGACATGACACTATGAAATATGAAACTCTGAGGTTGAGACCCGCAGCCTTGGAGTTTGTGACTGGCTTCTTGATCTTGCATGAAGGGGTTTTTTTTTATTTTATTAGTAATTTTTGTTACCACACAGCTCGGTAGACTTTGTAGTTTGGAAAACTGGGGCCTTAGTTTCTATTTTCAGTAGAAATTACTTTGTACTTTTGAATTTTGGTTTTGAGACCCAGATAAAGGAGCAGACACATTTGAACCCAGCATCAAATAAGAACTCACTGAATGTTTTCTCAGTATACCATCCTGGTTCAGTTCTTCATTTCTTGGTTCTAGTGGTTCCCTAATGATTGCAGTGTTTTGCTAAAAGAAAGTTTTCCGTGCATTCCCTTAGATGCTTCCTCATCATTTCCTTCTTTGGCAGAACTTTCTGGTTCCTACTTTTCCATAAAGTACATAGACACAGAATTAAAAACCCATCAAAAGTATTTAAATTTTTTCTTTCATCTTAGTGTTCATCACTAGTTCATCACTAGTTCATCATTAGTCATAAATAATACATGCAGGTAAATCTTGATTTCCTTGGTCTTTTATATCTCTTATGTTTTATGATACACAGAGCTGTGTGATACCAGCTCAACAGAAACATTGTAATGTTCAACCTTCCTGCAGCTGCTCAATTCTTTTTGCATTATTTAATCTTAAATATCCTCTTCATTTGATTAGCATAGTTCTTGCTGGTTTGTTGTCTTCTGTCTTGTGGTTTTTGAAGTCAATCTCTAAGAGTACTTTAACTATAGTTGAAGTTATGAGCATAAATTTCATGTAGTAAATTTTGTTTTTAAAAACTAGTTAAAGTTTGCCATGCACGACTGTTTGGGGTTTTTTGATTGGTTTGGGTATTTCTTTATTCTCTGCCTGTGTTGAGATGATTGATGATGAGAAGAGATAAAACTGGATGCTGAGATTCTTTCATATCTTACAGCAACCCAGAAGGGTCCACATTTTATCTTTCTGAAGGGATTTATTTGGAACAAGCATTTTTGGAGTATACCTTTGAAAATTCTTTATGCAAAAAGGAAAGAAAAAGAAAATTTTTGCCTTTTTAAAAATCAAAAGATGAGTGGAAGAGTTTTTTCTTAACAGGCAGTCCACAGAAACAGCAAGTTTTAGTTTGTGAAGAAATTTGATACAAATAACCGATCTGTCTCCTTGAAGTCCATATTTATGCAAGCAGTAAAAAGAAGGCAGATTTCTTTCTGGAACTTCTACCAGGTGAAGTAAAATGCTGCAAATTACCACTCAAGAAGGCCGTGGTTTTTGCACTGGAGGTAAATCCAGCAAATTAGGGTTAATAAACCTGCCAACAATTAAGGCCTTATCAGAAGTAAAATCAGGGGATTATGAAATAAGCGAAGTAAAGCCTCTCTCTGGTGAGCAGCAGACTTATTTCTGCTGCACATTTCAAGGGAGGTTGTAAGCAAAGAGCTCTGCTCGAGGAGCCCAGCCCGGGTACGAGTGGGCAGTGAGGCAGCGGCGAGCCAGGAGCAGCCACTGCCCTGTGCCCGGTGTCCTGTGCCCTGTGTCCTGTGCCCGGTGCCCTGTGCCCAGTGCCCTGTGTCCTGTGCCCTGTGTCCTGTGCCCGGTGCCCTGTGCCCTGTGCCCGGTGTCCTGGGTCCTGTGCCCTGTGTCCTGTGCCCGGTGCCCTGTGCCCAGTGCCCTGTGTCCTGTGCCCTGTGTCCTGTGCCCGGTGCCCTGTGCCCTGTGCCCGGTGTCCTGGGTCCTGTGCCCTGTGTCCTGTGCCCGGTGCCCTGTGCCCAGTGCCCTGTGTCCTGTGCCCTGTGTCCTGTGCCCGGTGCCCTGTGCCCTGTGCCCGGTGTCCTGGGTCCTGTGCCCTGTGTCCTGTGCCCGGTGCCCTGTGCCCAGTGCCCTGTGTCCTGTGCCCTGTGTCCTGTGCCCGGTGCCCTGTGCCCTGTGCCCGGTGTCCTGGGTCCTGTGCCCTGTGTCCTGTGCCCGGTGCCCTGTGCCCAGTGCCCTGTGTCCTGTGCCCTGTGTCCTGTGCCCGGTGCCCTGTGCCCTGTGCCCGGTGTCCTGGGTCCTGTGCCCTGTGTCCTGTGCCCGGTGCCCTGTGCCCAGTGCCCTGTGTCCTGTGCCCTGTGTCCTGTGCCCGGTGCCCTGTGCCCTGTGCCCGGTGTCCTGGGTCCTGTGCCCTGTGTCCTGTGCCCGGTGCCCTGTGCCCAGTGCCCTGTGTCCTGTGCCCTGTGTCCTGTGCCCGGTGCCCTGTGCCCTGTGCCCGGTGTCCTGGGTCCTGTGCCCTGTGTCCTGTGCCCGGTGCCCTGTGCCCAGTGCCCTGTGTCCTGTGCCCTGTGTCCTGTGCCCGGTGCCCTGTGCCCTGTGCCCGGTGTCCTGGGTCCTGTGCCCTGTGTCCTGTGCCCNGCCCTGCCTCCTGTGCCCGGTGTCTTGCGCCCTGTGCCCTGCGCCCTGTGCCCGGTGCCCGGTGCCCTGTGCCCATATAATCAGATGCTCTAGCTGGATCATTTTCACTGTATTTATATTTTTAAATAAATTGTTTCACATAACTTTCATTGTTTCTTGCTTTACACACTTTCATTTTAGTAGTATATTTTTCAAAAATATATTGACTATTTGATGAGTTTCATAAATTATTTTGTATGCCAGACCAGGCAAATGGTTCTTCTTAGTCACCCTGCCCTAATTAGCACATTAGGAAGTGATGTTGTCAGGATCGTGAACACTGCAAAGTAGGAAAAATGGCTACTGACATAATGCCTAGATGCATATATTGCAAATGCTCTTGTGTTCTGTCCTCTAATTAAATATAGTCCTCAGGTCAGAATATGATTAGTTGTCAAGTGACAATTTAAGAGGCTAGAAGAACATGCTTGTGCTGAAACTAGATCAGGAGTCCTTTAGTGTTATTTGTAGTGCATGGGCACTGCTTTTAATGACTTTTTGACAAGGCTTTTGCTGAAATTCAACAATAGCATTGCTGTGGATAATGTCAGAAACTTCACAGTGCAGGCTTAGTGCCTTATAAATTTGTTTTTAGCATATTGAAACAGAAAACCTTGCATAAATGCATGCATTGTCACTATCCACAGAGAAAACAAGTAAGGATTGTAAAAAGTTAAGTTAAAATTACCAGGAACAATTGGAGGTATGAAGTTTTGCCTTGCTTGTGTAACACAAAGCTTGGTGAAAACAGGGGAAAAAAAACCTCAAAGTTTTTTATTTGTGTTGCTTGGTTTTATAAACGTGACAAATTTTTTTATTATATTCTCTGACATACATCTTGCTTTTTGATTTGCTTTGGTTTGTTTTTTCCTTTCAAAAGCATTTTCATTAGAAAGAAGACTATGACCTATTTGTAGGAAAAAACCCCCATACCTACGTACGCTAGTGACCTTTTCACTTAGAGGAATCCATTGTGTTACTTTTGCATAATCCAGGTTTAACCAGGGTGAAATGTGGAGTGTAATGTTAAACCAAGTTATATGCCATGAGTGTGTGACACAAAAGGAGGAACTCCAATCCCTTGGCACACAATTTTATAGTATTTGGGCATTAACAGGAAACAAGCACTGTCACACAAGAAAATTTGTTGCTGGTTTAGTTTTTTTTAAAAATCTTGATATAGATTGTTTTACTTTAAGTATGTACGTAGTACTTTTACTTGTGAATATAAATGTCTCACAAGGCGTGAGAATGATATTTCTTTTTTATGTTGTTTTCTGAGATGCTTTATGACTATTACAGAGTGAATCAATATCAGTGACCAGATAAAGAATATGTTTTCTTCTGACCTGCAAGATTATATGCTTTGCTGGTTTGTTTTCTGCACAGCATGAGAGGTTGTCTTTGCAAGCTTTTAAAATCCCACTCCACAGATCTGGAAATCCTAAGAGTTTTTTTCAATTATTGTCAAAAAAACCAAAGGGCTTGACATTAGAGACAACTAGAGACACTTTTGTATAAATTCATCCTGAAGGTAAAAAAAGAAGGGTATCCAAACATAGAGCAATAATACTCAATTTATAGATTACAAAAATTATTCGGTAAATCTATAGTATGAAAAAGCAGCAGCTCCATTGGGGCTGTTTTAATTGTATATAAACAGGGCTTCTCAGATCAAGTGGATTTACATGATCAGGCAAGAGGCTAAAACCTGTCTAACATCATGTGGGAAAGTGTATGAATTCTAAACTTTGTGAACAAGTTTGTGAGGAGTCATTGCAGAGGCTGTGAATGGCAGCATCTCCAAGACCTCACGTCTCTGCCATGTACTTCTCATCTGGGATGTGAAAATTTTCTTTCATAGTAGTAGAGCACTGCTTGCTAAGGTTACAGAAAATTTAAAATTAAACCCTGGAACCTAGAAAGTTTTTTACATTTTTCCTTTGGTGCTCTATGCTCAAAAGGAAAAAAAAAAAAAAAAAGAGTGCAGGATTCACCAGCTTTATACTAATGTTGTCTACTCCTGACCAGAGCTTGTGACATTTTGATAAACAATTTAAGCTAGACATGAAAATATTTTTACACCAAGGTTCTTTTAAATGATGCATTTTTAAAGCTCAAAATACCTGGTCTGGGAGGGAGAAAACCCAGTACGTTTGGAGCCAGCCATTGCTATTTAGATATGTCCATTTATCAATTTCAAACATGGTTAGAGTTTCCCCTTTTAAAAATTGAGCTGATCTCTCCATTATCCGTGAAATCTTTCAGACTGGATGAACTTAATGTGTTTCCATATGCCAAGAGCAGTTTAGCAGATTCAGGACTACAATAACAGCTGAATAACCTTCTCACTTTACTGTGGACAAGATGATACATGCTAGTTTTCCCCAAGGATATTTTCAGATCTCTGGCCTGACTTCCTACCCAAAAGGTGTTTACAGCAGAGAAAGGGCACTTGGGCTTTGGACAGAGTTGTACCAGAAATGATGCTAATCCCTAATTCTAATTGTACTGTCACCACTGCAGGATTAGCCAGGGAGAGCAGGAGGGGGTCTTCTTCAAACAGGAGTTGAGAAGTATGGCAAGAAGGGTGTTTGAGAAGCCAGAGGTGTTATGGAGCTAGGTATGCATCCTATATTTGTAGAAAACCCAGCTGAGGTTCTAGGATTATTATCATTGTTATTGTTATTATTATTATCTGCAGACGAAGAAACTAGCTGTGCCAGAAGAACAATTGTGTTCATAGATCCTGAAAGTCATACAGAATTTTTTATTCATTTCATGTTATAGTGATTGCATCCTCAATTAGTTTATGAACCTGGATATTTATATTTTTATATATATGCAACCAGAGCTAGAATAATATCTAAAAGATTAAAGAGAGAGAGAGAGTGCAGAGATGAGATGATGTATTTGTTACCATACAGGAAAAAATTGTAGAATAAGAATTCAATCCCTAGTACTTTGTGGTAGCATATTATTCAACAGTACTTCTAGACAGCAAGGGCTAATCTAAAATCTGTGAGGCAGAAACAAGCAGCAATATTTCACAGTTACAGCCCTCTACATCGTTGGTTTATGTGCCTTTCTATGCCTTATGTACCAACTTGCTGGCTATTAGTGGGATTCTGAATGTTGCTGAGGAGTAATAGTTTGATAATTTATCTGATCAATATTTGCACATCAAAATTTCATACAGTCCTAATTAAAACTACTGATCACATTTTATATGCGGAATACATTTATATGTGGAATAAGTGCAACCAGATTTTATAAACTGAATTGGGATTATAGATCAAAGAAAAGATTTTCCATGTCAAAGGAGTAGTTGCACAATTATTTTTGTATTTTATCATAACAGATATGTAGGACAGGCTCATCAAGTGATATATGGTGCTCTGGCTTCACAGCAGGCAACTGAAGCTGAGCCATTTTTAGATCAGGGAGTATCTAGCCCAGGATATATTTTTTCTTTTCCTGTAACTTATAAAGAGAATGAAGTTCTTAATCCATCATTCAACACGGAGAAAAGAAAAATGGAATATAGTATTACCTTGACCTTTATAGCACTCTGGTAATATAATTTCCTGAGCACTCATCCTGGGCACTCAACTTTCAGGAGTTCAGCAACCTGTTCAATAGCAGAGAAAGGGGCCAGACCCTCAAACCACAGCATGTTCAGTGACTCCAACGCACATAAAATCCTCTGGTGTCCAGCACTGGCACTTCTGGAATTGATGCTTGTGAGTTTTCATTACCTTCGTTGCAAAAACATTATTATTTCTATTTTATAGACCTAGCAAGACTCAAAAATGGCAAAGTTTAAAATCTAGTATTTTTTCCACTTGGGCTTGACCCAGAAGATGGAAAAATTGTCCTGCTTTTTGGCAGCAGAGAAAGAAGTGCCTGCTTGCACACTCAGTTGAAACAACCTTGCTTCTAAGATGTACCTATCCTAAAACTCATGCCTTTAGTGGAGCTCTCTATCGTAATTTTTTTGGTTCTGTCTAGCATATCAGGGGGTTTGGTGTGTTTTTCAAAAGATCAGTGGGAATTGCATTTGAAATGTTGCTCACTGACGAAGTTTAGTGTACTGGCTGTATTGGAATGGCCAAGACAAGAGTTATGATGAGCTGTGTTTGCTCCTGTACAAACACTCAGGCAGGAATGGGCAAATAAGAGACTTAGGGGTACCTGCAGATATTAAATGTACTGTTGCAGGATGTGTCTGACCTCTAAATGCTTTTCCTCTTATTTACTCCTGATTTTGGAAAGGACCCACTGTAATGTGGCTGATATGGTGACTCAAAAGGTAGAAAGACTGGAGGTTAGGTGGAACTAAGAAATAATTTGGGGTATTACTATTCTGATGTGGAAAATTTGATGACCTTAAATATTAGTAAATAAGGGAAACTTTTATACAGGAATCAGAGTAGGGTGCTTTCATCATCCATTCCCCACCTCGTACATTCTGAATCTGCAGAGCCAATCACAACTTTTTCAAGGATTCTTACCCTTTTTACACTAGTGAAGTTAAAAAAAAAATCTATTTTTAGTGCAAACCCACTTCTTTATATTTTTTATGTAAAAATAAGACAGAATTTTTAGATGCATTACAACCTGAGGATGAGAAGGTCTAGATAGGCATAACTAAAGATCATGAATATTTCAAAATAAAATCCTTGTGAAATCACTATTTGCCATCCTTCATGGGAAGCTGGTATAGACTGCCATAGCTCTGCTGAAGTCAGTCAGTGCCCTGAACTTCCTACCTAATAATGCACAGGACGTGCCTTGAAGCACCTGAACAGAAGAGTGGCAAGTGACTCACACTCAAAGTTTATTTCTTTATCTCAGTCATAAATTTAAAGGCTTATTTCCCTTTGGATTTTACTGAGGAAGTATTTAATCACAGGACAACAGGGAGAACTACAGCCAGTTAAGATGCCTGACATCTATTTCATAAAATATTCAGACAAAGTACATTAAGGAACAGACGACTTGGAAATGAATGGGAGCAGAGCACTAATGCAGTTGGCTGCCTGTAACACACTGTGTTCACTGAGGATGGTCTCTGAAGGAACTGCAGTGCACTGGAGTTCAGCTGCATGTAGAGCATCACATGTTTCTGCAGCTAAAGGAACACGACCTTCTTTTAATTTTAGGGCACTTACTTGCTAGTAAATAGAATATAGACTATTCTATGTTATATGCACTGAGCTGAAACCTTCAAGCAGAAAAATACTGAACAGCTTTTATAAAAAGGAACTGTCATTTAGCTTTTTTAAAGAAAGTATAGTGAGTGGTCTGTATGTCAACATGTATAGTATTTTGACAAATTTATGCACCTCAATATTTTTTTGAATTCCCAGAGCTACTAATTGAGCTCGACTTTTCTGGTAAGATTAACTAAAGGAAAAGAAAACCCAGAAGAAATCAGAAAAAGCTAATGCTGTAACACACATTAACCAGAATTTGAATATTTAAATATTTAAAAACAAATCAAAATACATTGGCAGGTTCTAACTGTATTCTAGGAATGGAAAGTTAATTATATGAATTTATACTTAGCTGCCTGTTGACCTCAGCTTAGGTTCCACGTTGTTTTCTTGTTAAGATCTTAGAGACTTAGTTTACATTTTGACTTTCTCTACTTAATCACTTTTGGTTTAAGCTTCATTTGAATCCACGACAAAAAGGATTGAAACAATCTGAATTGCCTAATATTGTTACTGAAGACAGGACAGCAGTGAGCAACCTGCCCTTGGCACAAAGCAGGCTAATGGTACTCTGGGTGGCAGTGGGAAAAGTATTGCCAGCAAGTGGCAGGGAGGTGATTATTGCCACCTACTCAGCCCTGGTGAGACACTTCTGGGGTGCTGGCACCAGCACTGGGCTCCCCAGCGCAATAGAGATATGGATATACTGGTGTGAGTTCAGGGGAAGGCCACAAAAACTGCCAAGAGGCTGGAGCCTCTGACATAGCAAGAAAAGCTGAGAGGAGCTGGGACTCAGAGGGAAGCTTGTTAATGTGTACAAATATCTGAGGCAATGAGCACACACTGAAACACAGGAGGTTCCTTCTGAACACCAGAAAATGCTGCATCACTGTGAGGCTGACAGAGCACTGGCACAGCTCACCCAGAAAATTTGTGGGCGCTTCATCCTTGGAGATGTTCAAAACCCACCTGGACATGGTCCTGGGGCACTGGGTGACCATGCTTGAGCAAGGAGGTTGGACTAGATGATTTCACTGATTATGTGATTCTGGGATTCTCTGAAGATTTTGTTCCAAAGTATTTTTATAGCTGAAGAGAGAAAAAGAAATGAGACAGTGTCATTCCTTTTTTCAGTTCAGGAAATATAGTATGGTGACTTGTGAGAAAAGATCATTGGTCATCCTATATCAAAAATTTTAATGTAAATGGAACAAGAATATCATAAAACACCTTGGTGTGGGCTAGGACTTTTGGTTGGTTGGGTTTTTTTTCAATTTACCTCTCTTCTTTCCTCTTCCTCATCTTAAGTGATACTGTTAACGGAACCAAGATACATCCCCTAGATTTTTTTAGGGAGGAAAAAGTTTGCTGAAATGAAAATATTCTTTTTCTTCAGCCTTGCTCCTGTCCAAGGATGGGGAGGATTGGGCTCAGGTACTACAGAGCTGAATGCTTCTTTGTAGACGTTTCTTGTAAGGGACAGCTTCTTCCTATCCATACCCCATCTGCCGTGTTCCATCTGGAAAGAGAGTAGCTGCTCATCCAAAGGCTGTGCTTCTGGACCTGGTGGTAAATTTGCTCTTTCCAGAGGTGAGGATTGTGGCAATTACTTTTCCAGGCAGTATCTGATGCCTGAGCACCGTTTTCAGATTTCGAGGCCTTAGTGCCATATATGGTTTAAGCACTAGGAATAATGCCATTTTACAGGATACAAACCTTTCAGTAGAGGGAGTCACACTCTTACATCGCTTTAGTTCATGGGTAAGGTGGGTGAGGGAAACAGTGACCTAAGAAGTGCTCTCCGCCTTTATGTGCCAAAAAAACCAATTCAGAAATGCTGAGCACTCCCTAACCTTCATCAGACAGAAGCTTTTGTCTCTCCTTGAAATTCTGTGTAAACCTAAGAGCTAATCTGAACATTTTCTCTTCAAATGTTTTCCATAATACAGGGTTAAAAAGTTTCTTGCCCTTAGTCTTTGTGTTTTATTGCTACATTGGTTTTTTTTGCCTTATCTCTGAAATTTAAAAAACCCCAAACTTTTAAAGCTTGATCCCTCCCAAATGTTCCTTTCCATTCCCTCTCTCCCTTCTTTGCCCCACTATACCCTCTCACCAATTTTATTTTTTATTATTTTTTTTTTTTTTAACTCTAATTGACATTTATGAATTTGATGGTCAAGTGACAATGTTTTTTGAAAAAAATTAGCTACTCAGCTATCAGGAGAATCGCGTTTCTGCACAAATCACTGCCTCGGCATTCCCCCGTCATTTTAATGAGTACATTCTTTTGAGCTGGCAAGTCACAGTTCCACCACCCAGAGCCTCACTGTGAGATATTTTTATAATGTCACAGTTTTTTGTTATAATCCTTGCTAGCTGGCACCGTTTGGCACATGCTTCCCTGCAGGCTATTTCTAATCCCATTACTGTGGAAGTGACTCAGTTTGTAGCTTTTTTAGCACATTTGAGGGAACATCTGAGAGACACTTTGGTCTCCATCAGAAATGGCTGCGTTTATCTAGAGTTTCCAGCTGTGTTTAGCTGAAATCCAGGGAGAAAATGCTGTTTTAAAGGTAAAGAGTAGATAAAGCAAATTTAAATGTTCACCTTGATAATTAGGAATGCAGTGATGGATGGAAAGCTGCCAGGAGATTTTCATAGTTTTCAAACAGAAGTATAGATCAGAATAAATCAATTGTTTGGCTTTTTAAATTCCCACTTCTTCTTCAGGAAAAAAAAAAATGGACTGCAATTTACATCTAAATTCTCCTGCTGCTACTAATTAAAAGTAGGTTTTTTTCTTCTTTAGAAATACCTAAAATGTGCTTGTTACCACTGAATTGTTGTTAAACTTTATTCTCTTCATTCATCAAACTAATTCTTAATGAACTATCTCCATGAGGACTTTGGAATGATAAAGGATTTCAAACTGTAGGGAAATAGGCTCATTTCTAATTTTAAAGAAAATATGAACAGCTGTCCTGGCTCCAGCTAAAGGTGTAGTTATTCTGGCCTTCTGTTTTGCATGTGGCCATTAGCAGATGATTAGGGAAAGAGTTTAAAAACAGAATGATATTTCCTGTGCCATGACCTTCTGATTTTGGAAACTACAGCCTTTTCTGAAGCAGAGGATCATATTTGAAGCTGCTCCATATTTGTGTTTGATACAATTCACAAACCTTTCTATGAATTCCTTTAAGTGCTTTAGAACACATTAAATTTCTGGCATATACATCCTGCTAAAACGTTTCACAGCTTATTTACCTACCCTGTGGCAAAAAAAAAAAAAAAAAAAAAAAAAAAAAAAAAAAAATTTACCCTCTTCTTTTTTCCAAAACTNTGTCCTTGCTCTTTTCCAAACAGCTCTGTGATAACTTGATGCCTCTAGTTGTTGCATTCTGGGGAAGATAAATTCTTTCATTTTACTCACCATATCAATTTTATCAATTTCTTTGCACTTATGTCAATACAACCAGATGTCTTGCTCTTTCCCCCAAAGTTATCTCTTTCTGAAAAGTGTTAAAATATTTAAACTTTGTAGCTTCTTTATCCTTTTATTTAGCCCTTCTTTCTATTTCTTGTATTAGTTCTGTGTCCTTTTTTTTTCCTAATTGGGCTATCAGAGCAACATGCAGCATTCAAAAGACATATGTTAAAGACATTTATCCATTGGTATTAACTTTTTATTTGTTCTTTATTTGTTCTCTATTCTCTTGATATTAACTCTCCTTCAGACTGCAGCTGAACATTAAATTGATAAGTACGGCCAAATATCCAAAAGACCTTCAAAACCTCTTTTTTGGGAGCTGGAATCTTGGTGTTTTCCCTACACATTTCTCATACATTTACAAATGCATTACCTAGGCATCCAGTATCATGAGAATGTTTTATGACTTTTGATAGTCAATTTCTGTTTCAATCCACCCTTAAGAACCAGCTGGTTCATCTCCATATCCACTCTCCTTTACAGATTATTTATGAACATATTGAATATTAAGATGTCTTTACATAACAGCTCTGCAGAGCTCTTCCAGTCATGAACTCATCATCACATACTGGCTATTTTGTTTCTTGTTCTTAAACCACCATTCATTCATGATCTGGTCATACCTCTTCTCTCTTTTGTAGCTAATTTTCTAGAGGAATTTTTAGTGAGGGACTTTGTCAAAAGTGATGTGGAAATCCATGTGCTCTGTATTGCCCTCATCACACTCATCTATTCACAGTAGGTTTTCCCAAGGAATTCTAGTAGATTTTTAGAGATTTATTTCCTTCCATAAAAGCTGGTGGTTATTGTGTCCCTAATATATTAAATTTATCTTTTCATCCAGTAAGCGTAATCTTTTCCACTACTTTTTATTGATCTCCCTGATATGGAAGGACATGTACAATGTTCAGGCATTGCTAAAGCCCTGCTCAAGATCTGCTGTTTCTTCCCCATTCTTCTTGACTCTGGCACAGGGAATAAGCAAAGGGGCTGTGGAAGAGGGGCACAGCACTGCAGGTGATGAGGAGATAGATGGGGCTTCTCTGAGACCCCAGAGAGAAGGGGAGTCTCCGTCCCCAGGGGCACCCAAGGGGAAACAGGCAGGTTTTGTGCTTATGGGACTGTGAAGTAGGGATCCAACCCCGGACAGTAAAGGCCAGAGGGCTTTGGCCTTTGGGAAGGAAGATCAGGTCAGCACCTGAGATGCAGAGGAGGCACCAGGACCTGCATCCAAGCCAAGATCCTGGGCCACAGAGCAGCACTGGGAGAAGTGATGAGGCATCGCTGTGGGAGACTCCCGGAGGCAGAGGATGGAGGGCCCTGCCTGCCAAGCTGAGCTGCTGCCAAGGAAGGATTGATGCTTGCTGAGGTTCATCCAGCCCTTGGATGATTCCCCCACGGTCAGGGAAGACCCAAGGCATATCAACTTTGATAAGTTTGTGGGACAGGGTGTAGAGACAGGGAGCTAGGGGTTGTGTCTCCCACCCTGTCCCTGAGAGGGAAAGCTTGAGGAGGGGAATGGATGCACCTCCCAGGTCAACACTTAATGGGCAGCTGAACTTTACAGAAGTGATTTGGCTTTAGCGACCACAGGGACCCTTCTGGGAGCCACCAGCATGAGCTGATGCCTCCCCAAGCTGACAGCTCTCCACACTGAGGCAGCTGACTTAGGGGATGAGGGCAGAGAAGCGGATGTTGTTTATCCGGACTTTACCACGGCTTTTGACACAGGCCACTAAGTGATCTCCAGAGGTGCTTTCATCACTCAACCATTCTGTGTGAGGCTGTGATTTTAAAAGTGGTGAAATGCATCACACAGGAGTTCTAAAACCGTATTTTAAAGTTCCTTTAGAAATAGTCAATGAGCACTACTGAGTCCATACAGCTAGTTCTTTTGTTTCCCATTTTAACTAAAGCAAATTTTATTGACACTTCTGTTTGAGACCATTTATTCAAATTTTCCTACATTAAGAAAGACGTAATTGTGAAAATATATCTGTATTTTTCTGTGGTGAAGGGCACAAAGAGGTTATTTAATTTTTTTTCTGTCATCTCTCAACCTTGCAGGCCCTTGCCAGTTTATTCATCCTAATGTATTAGAACAGGCTTTTGTAGGCATTTTTTATGAGCTTAGCAAATTTTTTCTCAAAACCTTTTTGGTCTACCTTTGACTCGAAATCTAACTTGCCCCATACTATTCATTCTTTTTTTTCCTTGCCTTTGATTCCTATGCTCTTAATTCAGAAGCATGTCTTAGTTTTACTAGGCAGCGTGTTTGGTTATTCTAGGTTTTTCTTTGGGATAGGTTTTGGGGTTTGATTTTTGTGGTGGGTTTTCATAGGCTGATTTCAGTGGTTAATACCTAGTGCACCCTGTACCTATAATGTGCCATTTTCAGATAGACTCAGTGTTCTTTGTAAGGGTCTCGTCTAATTAGATCTTTTCAATTTAGTTTTAACAAGATTCCTTATTCTTATGTTCTTCAAATTCTTTGAATTTTAATCTACTATTGTGAATTTTTTGCTTGCTCACTTCTTTAAAGGCAGCAGCATCTTGAGTATTTAGGAGTATTGCTTGAATAATTTCATCTTGAACTATAGGCAGTGTGCCTTGCTCAGAACTACAAGATTAGCTTTTCCCTTTGTTGTTTCTTCAACCAGTTCTCTTACAGGCAGTCACCTTGGATACAATTTCAAGCTCTCTAGCACCACCTCTTGTGAGGATTACCAGGTTTTGTGGGGCTATTTTCTCCCTGTTGCCATGAGATTGAGGCAGGGCCGTACATGTGGTCCCACGTGTTAGAGGAAGCGGGGTCACAGAATGCTATCATGCATGTCCAAACAGCTGCCATCTTGCTTAACAGCTCAGATGCTGCCTTCCTGCAAAACTAATGCAAATTTTAAAGCCTGATAAAAGATATCTTTTCACCTTAAATTTATGGAGAATGTTCTTATTTTTAATGAGCTCTAGTTTACACCAGATTGTGGATCATCCCTTTAATTCTGCCATCACATTACTTGAGCAGAGACAAGTGCTGCTTTGAAGTGTCATTGTGCTGTGGAAAATCTGACATTCAGAGCTGAGTGCAAGATGTAGCACTAAGAAAGTGGAAGATGTAGGCTCCCAGACAAGGACATTTCTCTGAATTTTAATACACACCTGTATTTATTCTTGCAGTCCCTCTGATTCAAACATCACAATGTCTGTTTTGCATCAGAGAAATTAAGTCTTCTTTCATTTACAAGTTTCACAGGGAAAGTCAAAAGTAGGTCAGAAGACAACTTAATGTTGTGTTATTTTGTTTTCCACCAGTAAAAAGGAGTGAAAGAGCCACCTTTTATGATCAATATGATGCCATTCCCTTTTGTGTTAAAAGCTGGCAGTTGCACTCTGTGTCGACTCTGCACAGCATGTTCCGTTATTTTAAAAGCCAAAACTTTAATTACTGGATGAAGAACCTGAGAGGTTACCAAGACAAATATTATTTGGAATTTGCCTAAGGATGGAAGGCAAAGAAATGAAAGTTATTTTAAAGAGAGAATAAGAATAAACAGGCATTTAGATCATGTTTGGGCAACAATACCCTAATTCACTATTTTATCCTGATAAATTATGCAGAGACATAAAATAAAGGGATGAAAAGTGGCCTTCTGGTTGTCCTGACTATTTAATGACCTTAGAAGAATAATTTAAAAAAACCTAATGACATTGCAATGAAAAAGTTCCTGCTGCATAAGAAAATTTTTTTGTACCTTAATGCATACTAAAGGGTACATTGTTGAAAAACAATTAAAGCTAATTGTTGAAATGCAGGAGTCTGGCAAAGTGAGGGTTATAGTGTTAGTATGATTAATAGAGCCTTTTAATTAGAGAAACCCAAGGAATTGCACACCTTTGCAAAAGTTTTCAAGTGGAAAGTAAAAGTACATGTTTTCAGTAGTCGTTTTCCTGGTGTGGTCATTTACAACATCTTGGTGTGAGTCAAAATGAAAGGGTCAGAATCTGCAAACTGATATTATTGATCAGTGCATACCATTTTCTCATGGGACCCTCAGTAAAAACTACCAAAGTTTCCATTTAAGCTTGAGTATTCTACATTCCTTGCAGTGAGGGGCCCAAATGTGGACACAGGATTTGAGGTGTGCCCTCACTGGTGCCCAGCACAGAGGGACAATCCCTGCCCTGCTCCTGCTGCCGCTCTATTGCTGACACAGGCCAGGTGCCATTGGCCTTCTTGGCCACCTGGGCACAGCTGGCTCATGTTCAGCTGCTGTCACCAGCACCCCCAGGTCCTTTCACGATGGGAAACTCTCCAGCCACTCTGCCCCAATCCTGCAGGGCTGCTGGGGGATTTTGTGACCCAAGTCCAGGACCAGGCACGTGGTCTTATCAAACCTCAGCCCATGGACCCAGCCTGTGCAGATCCCTCTGCAGGGCCTTCCTACCCTCCAGCAGATCAACATTCTCACCCAAACTGCAAAATGACTGAGTGAGCACTGAACCACTGATAAAGCTATTAACCAGCATATTCCCAAACCTGAGCCCTGGGGAACACCATGACTGACTTATCCTAGGTGGATGTAACTCCATTCACCACCACTCTGGGCTCAACCATCCAGCCAGTGTTTAGCCAGGGAAGAGTACACCCGTCCAAGCCATGAGCAGCCAGTTTTTTTCAGGAGATTATCCAGTCCTGCACTAGCTACAATCACGGCATTTCTCTTCCTTGTTCTCTTGATAACTATGTCATGGTTTTGTAAATATATTGTAACACAGCTCTCACTTCAACTTAGAAGACAGTAACTATGGTAATTTACAGCTGCAGGATCGCTCCATCCTCTGTTGTCTTGGAGTGAACTTTTTAAGACAAAGTAAAAGCCATTGCCATGCCACACTGCATCAGAAAACAGAGAACACAGCATTAATTTTCATTTATTCTGAGACTTTTTGTAGACAGCATTTACAGACCTGGTCTTTTACTGGCATTAATTATTCCACGTAGGTCATTAGCATTGATGAATCTAAACATGATATCTAATGGCACATATCATCAGTACTTAGGAGTCTAACTTCTATGTTTAATGGCAGCAGGATCCAAATTTGGGAGACTTAATTCCAGGTCCTAATTCATAAACTTGGCAGTTGTCACTATGATTTGTGGCACTTGGTGATTCCAATTATGGAGACTTAAAGCTCCCTTCTCCCTTTGGAAATCCATGCGTGACTACCCCAGCTCATCTCCCTTGTGTTGTGTGAGTAACAACTGGAACTGCCTTCACAGGACTCCTTTATTGACTCAGGGAGCATTAGATTAATTCCTCTTTCTATTTTCTTAAATCCTTATCTGTGTTTGTGTAAATTATTTTGGGGAATATTAAATTATTGACATAAGGAGTGATGTGCATTAATATAGTTTACCTAATGACTGGAGTTAACTGCCATTAGGTAAAAACCCATTTACTTAATGGTGCTTTGTTTTTATTTTTATTTTAGTATTGTTGTCTAGAAAATAGCTTTTTAAATTATTATCCTGAAGAGCTAACATGTAAAGAGACTGAAGTGCATAAGCATTCTGGGGAGAAACCTATTAGTAATTAATACACTTCGTAGTTTTCCTTTCCAAGACACTTATCCTAATGACTGTACTGATAGGGCAAAAAATGTACTGTAATGTTCCTCTGCCTTCTGCTTTGTGTTTTAGACTGTTTACCTGTATATAGTGAGCTGTAAGCTGAGGTGATATTGACTTGAAGAAAAATATACTTGTGATGATGTATATTTTTTATGTTAGGACTGTCTTTTATCAATCTCATCTGCAGGAAATGGAACAAGAATTGTCTCAATCAAGTAAAGTGCCTGGCTCCCAAATGGGAGTTTCTGTACTAGTACCAAATCTCTTAACTGTAAAATAAAGTAAATTAAATTGTAAAAAAAAAAAAAAATTACTTGCCTTCCTTTCATAATATCAAGGTTTCTAATATAGTGCATTCTTTCAGATAGACTTGTGTTCAACAAACCTGCTCTTCATATTTACAGTAGTTCTGTTTTAAAATAGAAAGTAAACTATTTTTAATGAGAAATCTTTTGTCTCACACATTCACGGTTATATTTGATGCATTTGCCTGGTTTAGAGCATATTGAGAATGGCAGACATGCTATGCTATCATACCTCGTTCATTCTCAGATAGAGCTTTAGAAACAAATGTTTAAAAGAAAAATTGCTTGCAATCCCTAAGTAGGAAACGCTTCAGAAGGTTCTATTCTTGTGTCAGTATTTCACGGGCTTCAGTTCAGAGGTCTATTTGTGTTGTGAACAGGAGTGGAAGTAGAAACAGTCATGGTACCTCAGTAGCCACAGTTGGTTAGGGCTGGTAATTTGTCTGTCCTAGTGTTATTTTTCATTACGTTCTTGATAGATTTATAAATGTTCCATCCTGTTTGCTTTAAAAATGTATTTTGTGATATTTTCAGGAAGTGAGGTGACTATGCCTGACATTAAAATTTGGGAATATGAGTGACATATCCACGTTATCAGGAAATTATTTCTACAAGACCCTTGAAAGAGAGGGTTAGTGGAAAGGATGAAAAATTAATTTCAGCTGTGAATATACTGATGAATGTTGTTTACAGGTTTACAAGCTTATCACAAGTACATGCAGAGATAACGTGGATTTAATATGAATTGTTGAAAGCAGGCATGACCTATTGCACATTAACGTAAGCAGCAATTCAGGCTTTCTGCTCGTAGGAAAATATTGCATGAGGTGAGGACTGTACACATCCATTTTGGAAACAAGTATGAAAACTTGCCAAACAATGTTGCACCCAACTCAGACACTGATAAAACTCCTCCAAAGACTATGATTGTACTTCATAGATTTCTACCAAATTATATTAACTTTGTTTACTTTACCCATTTAAGATTTCTAAACAAGTCTGCTCTCCTTTGCCCTCCAACTTAAGTTTCTGTTATGAATGTTTCAGCACAGGAGCTATTGAAAAAATAAAACAACAGATTATTAAGTGGTGTGATTCCTCTTTTCCTAAAAGACTTCTAAGAGTGAAATTTTAGAAAACAATGAGTTAAGAATCCTGACTATGACTTTTATTAAAAACATCCATTCTTAGTGCATAAACATGTGTTTATACATCATTTACCACAAATATAAATAAAGCTTTATGCAAAATACAGTTCACATGTTATTCTCAAGAAAAATAATACATGTAAAAATGTGTATTTTATACCATATGTAAGAAATTAATTATTAATGTGACCTGAATATATAATATGCTAGTTTGATATAGCAGCAGATTATATTAGTCTTTTTGCCTCAAGTCTCATGCTATGAAAATGCAGGAAAGGTTTTCATTTCAAGGTGTTTGTAGCCCAACTTTTACACGGTGAAGCCTAAGGCTGTCATTACCATGTTTCGTCACTGCAGCAGAAGGGGTTTTTGTAACTCAGGTTTTCAGGAATCAGTAAGGAATTTTTTTACCATTGACTTAAGGAGATATGAGGAAATGTTCTGAAATGTTACTTTGTGTACATTAAAAGAATAGACTCTGCACTAATCTGTTCATTGTCAGAGGAGAGCAAGGAAATGTGAAGAGTTATTTTGGAAACATGAACTCAGGATCTGACATCTGAAGTAAAAATTATGGTCCAAAAAATCCTGCTCAGATGTTGAGACAAAATGTTTAGAGCTGTCTAATCTTCCTGAGAAGCTCTTTTAAGTTTCTTTTAAGTTCTTGTCAGTTAATAAGTTAAATGTCACATGGCAGGCTTAGAACTGACCTGGTCTCTGTTTCGGCAAAACTAAGCCAGAAACTACACAGATTCATACCTAAATACCCATCCAATCTGTAAACCCTGAAAATGTCTGGAACATGTCATATAGAAGTAGTTTCCTATAAAAGAAAAAAAAAATATTTATTTTAAATAATTTTTAAGCGTTTTGTTTTCGAACTATGTTAAAATGCTTTTAGAGTAAAGCCACTCTTACATAGTCCTTCACTTCTTCATCAGTAGCTTAATTATTAGGCTGCTTTACTAGGCAGTGGAGCACCAAGGTTTGGTTTTACTTTCAGTTAAAACTCTTGTCTCATTCTGAAAATGTGCTCTATCCAGAATAAAAAGTTTTTCAAGATTCATGCTCTCCAAAATTAGGTAGAAAAACAGTCTCTCAGGACTCATACGCCCTGAAGGAGACCAAGTGGAAGGGATGGGATTCTTTAGCTAATCAGATTTTTTGTGTTCTTCAGAAATTTGTCATCTCATTCTAGGTCTCAAGCTTGCTTCTATTTTCACCAATTTAAAATGTACAGAAGTTCAGAAAGTAAGCCTTAGAGGCAGGTCTCTCTTCCTGGTTATTTACCATAACCAGCAGGTAAATAATGTCTCCCCCTGTTTTGTGGAGCGTTTTTCATTCCTTAGGCTTCAGTACAGTTGTTTCTGTCTTAGAAAGTCAAAAATGGTCATGTTCTGGGACAAAAGAAGAGACATCTGCGAAAGGGTCCATGCCCAGGGTTACCACATAGCTCCTCAGACTTTGGGGAGGGGTGGGATTGCCAGCGCCAAACAGCAGCACTGTGGTTCTGCTGTGAGCTCTTTGAATCTTCTTCCTGAGGTGTCACCTCCTCACAATGTCCATAGAATCAAAGAAAGGCCTGAGCTGGAAGGCACCTTAAAGGTGATTTTGTTCCAAGCCCCTGCCATGGACAGGGGCACCTTAGATTAGACCAGGTTGCTCAGAGCCCCATCCATCCTGGCCTTGGACATTTCCAGGGATGGGACAATCACAGCTTCTCTGGGCAACCCGTGCCAGGGCCTCACCACCCTCACAGTAAAGAATTTCTTCCTATTTTTTTTCCATAATGGGGTGCCTGCAGCCAACACAAGGAGGAACAGAAACAACTATGTCCAGCTGTTTTCCCAGAATGTATGGCAGAGGAATGTAAGCTTCCTGCGTCTCCCTGGTAAATCTGTGTCTCTTACACAGTGATTGCATGCCTAACCCTAGGGTTTGGCTTTACATCGAGTTGCAGACGCTTAAAATTTTGCCTGTTGCAGTGGTCTGTGTAGAGCTATGATTACAGCTACAGATTTCTGAGCCCCAGGGGGAGGTGTTCTGGCAACTGGGTTACTCTATCCCATTTACTATACTGTTTTATGCTTTAGAGCCTGTATTTTCATTTCTCTGTGACCACATCTTGACTTTGCACAGAAATTATGTGTCTTAAATTTTTCATGCAGTAGATGGAATCATTTCCCTTTGATGGGTATTTAAAGAATACAGCTGTCCTAGATAAGTCTTAAGTAGGAGAATGGTTCAGAGGAAATACAATGCAGCTACTGCCAATTTGAGAGATCCTAACGTCAAGCAAGAAGGAGTTAATGTGGACTTAAATATATCTGAAAGCAAACACACTTAATGATAATGACAAGTACTTATGCAAATGAACTGCTAATACTCATCCAGCCAGAGGTGATTAAGTCTTTTAGGCCAACTGGAGATTTCACCCAGCAGGGACTATGTGGTAAAAGACAAAGGTTTAAATAACTTGAGGGGTTATGGCTCTAGTGCTGCACTTAAGTCACATTTCTCTGAATTATCCTTCCTTTAATGCCTCTTCCTTTCCCCCAGGAAGGAGGTCACAGCTTCAGTTACCTTGTAAATCTTTTAACCTATACATTTTTAAGGTCTGTAAGAGCACTGTAACCTATCCCAGAGTGATATGCTGGTATTAAATAGACTGGAATAATGAACGGACCTAAGGGATTATCTAGTCTGATACTTAATTATGTAGACTAGGATCAAGGGAGAGGAATGAAGGAATTACATCTGTCTCTCACTCCTGTGGTGTATGTCCACAGAAAACAGTTATTGATACATTTCTATTAAAAGCCTTGCAAAGGCAACACAGACCGGAGTGAAATTTAGGTCTGTGTAATATGGTGAAACGAGGTCTTCAAGCAAAATGAACTACCTTAGCTGAAACAGAGAAAAGGAAAATTATTTGCTACTGGAATTCTGTTCTAATAGTCCCTTTTTTTATTACCAACACTTCACTTAGTGTATCATGTTTATGTAGTGTTATCATATAGTTGAGTGCTATTGGAAGCCCTTTGTTTTGTATTCCATTGATGAAAAATCTGTTCTTTCCTGAAGAGGAAGGTACAAAGCCATCTGTAAAGACAAAATAGCACATTTAGTAATTAAGTGTTGGTCTTAGAAAAGAGGTTGGATATTTTTGCAGATATTTAAGGCAGAATTGATTTGTAACAAGAATACATACTCTCCAGATGTATTTGTTTATATAAACCCATATATATGTATTTTAGTATAATTTATCCATGTTCTGCTTGTCATTGAAGGTTATTTTACTAAATATATTTTCTAGTCAGGCAGAAATTGGGTGCTTGGTACATGCAGCTACTTTAAACCTTTACTCAGAATTATTATCTAGTTTGTGCTATTGTGACCAGTATTTCAGGAAAAAATAGTTGTGCAGGCTTATGACTCAACAGCTTCAGGAAAAAGACAGTAGTTAACAGGTGTTATCAATCAGTCCTCAATCTGGTCTTCATAGCTGGGAGAAGAGGATCCAGCTGTCTGAGGTTTTCTGATTAAAAATTCCTTCTTAATAATCTCCCAGTCTCTTGCTTGTGCCCACACATGTTATATACTTTTCAGCGAGCTTGGGGAAATGAATGGATTAGTAGTATCATGCGTCTGAGTCAGCAAGTTAATTAAAGGCTGCATGTATAAAATGGAACAATGAATTATTTAGTGGATAACAAACATGATCTAAAATTCCATTTACTCACATTTCAGGTCAATTTTTAGTTTCAGAATCCATATATCAAAACCTAACACTTTTGCATATTGCTAAAAGTAAATGTTTGCCAACAACATGCTTGCTAAAGTTTCAACTGGAAGTCTGTTGAGGGCTTTGTGACTATACATTTGGGATGTTTGCTTTTCTTCCTATTCCCCATCCCCAGAGAAATTTCAGACAGTAGTGAGAAGAGAACTGTTTGTCTGAAGATCAGCACTGAAAATAAAGCAGGTTATAGATTTGGACCCAAATTGTATACCATGTCTTGTTTGGAGAATCTGCTGATTTTGCTATAACTTTATAATGAACCATCTGAAACTACAGAGATCAAAGCCCTGATCCAAATCAAGATCTGAGTTTCACAACACAAAATACATATACTCTCACTCACACATCCTTGTGTTTGTTTTTCAAACATCTAATTAAGGCAACTTGGTGGTTTTTTTCTGTGAAGAACCCTACGGCATAAATATTCCTGTGGATTTCCCTGGGACATTTGCAATGCCATGGTAAACCTAGAAAGAATATTTTCCTACAACAGGGTTTAATTTCTGGCCATTTAGAAAGTACTCTGGACTGTTTTTACTGCAACGCATACTTTTCTACAACTTTATCATCATTCTCAGTATGAAAGGCCTTGTAAATCTGCAAGACTGACTTTCAGCAGGACATTTAATGTATAGTGTCCTAATTAGAAACAACTCCTCAATGTTTCTTTTATTTAGAGCCAAAAGAGGCCACAGATCTATTGTTCCCAATGACTGGCATCCACTTGGTGTAGGGGAGTGAAATATCTACTTTCTCAATTCAGTTTGCCCAATGTAGTAATTATTTTAATAACTGAAAGCAGTGATAGATCTTTATAAAGTACCTGACTGATGCAAGGAGATTTTCAATGAGCCATTATTTAAAAAAAATCTTGAATTGTCAAAGAGTGAGAAGACCATAATATTTTTTCTTCTTGCCCACAAAGTTTTCTAAGGATTGAGATTCAAAATTTTGACAGGATTCAAAAGCCTTGGCTTTCTTTATGTTTTGAGGTTTCATGTCTAAAAGCTTTACTTCTTTAAGAAATTTTAAGGTCTGCACTTGCTTCTCACTTCTGAAACTCTCCTACTCAAGCTCCTAGGCAAGAATGGCAAAAGACTTTTTCAGAAGCACAATTACACTTTAAAGGTAATTATTTCTAGATTATTAAGTGCTTCAGAATTCAATTTTTAATCCTGAATGAGAATTCTGGGCAAGCTCATGTGCATCTTTCTTATTTTTCTGTCCTAGTGGTGATATATCAACCTTGGACAAAAATTTATAGAATTCTACATCTCTGTCATTTGACACTGAAGCAAAAGTGAGAAACAAAATATACTTTTGAGTATAGTGGTATCTCCTTTTCTTCCCATATTTCCTCTCTCAAACCATTCTAGAAATGGATAATTTTTGCTGAAAGAGATAATTATCTGGATTTTGTTTTTTTTTTAATTTTTATGATCAACCCTTTTTGACTCATAGCTATCATACTCTAAAAACAACTCAAAACCATGCTAATAATATAGTAAGCAAGAAAAATCTTTATTCAAGATTAGAATTCAAAATGTTCCTTTAAATTTACTGAAACTTATATAATAAAAGTAACTAGTTCATAGATACTGAATATGTGAATATCAAGCCCTATTTTTAACAATTTATATTTAACAATTTATTTTCCTGCCTTATTATGCAGAAAAAATGAGTGTAGGCTGAATCAAACTTTCATAAGGTGGTAGAGTTTTTGTCAGATTTTATTCCTCCAGAGGAAGTATCTGGGGGAAATGGATAATTGCAATGCCGATTTTTATTATCAAAATAATGTGCAAAATTTATGACCTGATAAATCTGTCCTTGGATGGAGATTCTCATTTTGATAATCCCCCTAAAATGAGTAATAAAGCACTTCTGATAGTAATAAACCATTTTTCTTTGACTTTTCATGATAAGTGTAACAACAAATAAAGGAGGAACTTCAAAGGCTGCTTACTTCAAAAGCTCTATAAAGTCCATTTGAATAAAATCCATGACTTTCATAAAAGTGGTGTTGAAAATGTCATGAATTAAATTAATGGTCTACATCTCCTTGCTTCATATTGTCTGTATTTTAATCATAATTTATTCTTCCGCACATCCTGCATGTTGTTGATTGAAGGAAATATTAAATCCAGCTGAGCTTTAAGCAATTTTAAAAGGAATGACTGAATATAATTATACTTGTTAATAGTCCTGAATCTGCTTTTTTATTTGCTGCTGTCTGTCATATAACAGATCCGTAAGATTTGCTTTTTATAACTATCATTAATCTTTCACAAAGCTTCAAAAAATAACCATTCTATAACTATATTGTGCCAGCTTTCTTACTATAGCCATGTTTAAATGTTCTTAGTGTACCAGGAAAGTGAACCACTCAGATTTGATCAGCTTCTGGGAGAAAAATGAATCAACTTTTCCTAATAAAACAAAATAAATTTTTGATGTTCCAGTTACAATGAAAAGCTCATTTGAGAATAGGTTGAATTGAATCTGAAACCAATCATTTTAGAGCATAAGGTTTTTTGATAGTTATGAAGAGCAATGACAATGTACACCACAGTGCCCAGCTCATTATGGTTCTTTTACACCACATTTTTTGCGTATGATGGGATTTTTCCTCTTACACTCAGAGGAAAATTAGGTATCATAGTTGGAAGGGATCCACACGGATCATTGAAGTCCAATTCCCGGCCCTGCACAGGACACCCCAAGAATCCCACCATGCGCCTGAGAGTGTTGTCCAAACACTTCCTGATCTCTGTCAGGTTTGGTGCTGTGACAATTCCAGCCCGTTCCAGGGCCCAACCACTCTCTGGGTGAAGAACATTTTCCTGATTTCCAACCTAAACCNCCTCTTCTCCAGGCTGAACAGACCAAGTGCCCTCAGCCACTCCTCACACGCTTTCCCTCAAGTCCCGTCACCCTCTTTGCAGCCCTCCTTTGGATACTCTCTGATAGCTCTATACCTTTCTTGTACTGTGGCACCCAATACTGCATTTCTTCTATTTTTACCTCTTTCTGTACTCCCTCACTATGGAGGGATTTCTATTTTGTTAGATTGAGTGTAGGGTGACATGAAGCAATGGGTTGGTGTCAATCAGAGCCACACATGTAAGGTCCATTAGTGTAGGTATACAGATCACCATGGGTTTGCCTTTCCTTCCAAACTATGATTGTCTTGCTTTCTGTTTTGGTTACTCTTACACTACATTGCAGGAAATACGATATTGACAATGATGGAAACAGATTTAACGTGAGTTCCGTTGCATTGTAGCATTATGTACCGCATGGGTTGCAGAATTTGCCCTAAGAAGCAGCTGGCAACCTGTTGCTAACACTGGCCAGCCTACAGGTGCTGGTCTGTCTAATGATAGCTGAGGTAAAATTAATCCAGGGACAGTTTACTCTATTGTGATTCCAACAAAGACAAGGCTTTGTCTGATTTCTTTACTCAGTTCTGGATGATATGAGCTGTCCACTAAGAAACTATTGATTCTTCTGGGCCTTGTCTGTACCAAACTTTATGTGTTACTCTTCCTGTCCTTTCTCTAAATACTGTTAAGCCTCTTTCCCAAGGAAAGAATCTTACACGAGCTGTGTAAGACTGCTAGAATACAATCCTTTCTCTCTATCCCTGTCTATTAATTTGCAGTGTCAGTCCCACTCAACAGAGGGAGAAAAATTTTAAAGAAATATGTGATTTGGAACTCAGTGTGGGTTCACATATATGAGTGTGGTCAAAAATGTATCTTAAAAAATTGCATTTCTGTAAGAAAAGCATCTGAGCAGCAAATGGATCTCTGGTGAAGAGGGACAATAGTGCGAGTGTTTGTTGGTCCCCTGAGGTAAAAAGGGATCAAGAGTGCCCGGCCAGGGAGAAGGCCCTTTCCTTGGAATACTTGATCTGTCATGTGCTGGAGAATGTCACCACACACCATGACTGCCAGGGAAGCAGTTTTCTCCACGTCAAGTTCCTCCAGCATTTTCACTGATCATTAAATTTTCTCTGCCTTTCTGTAAGAGTGACAACCAGAGCTATGAAGAAGCCTAGAGGTCCTGGCAAGCTCCACTGGGATGTGGGCAGGACAAGCAGGGAGGTGGAGCAACTTCCTCAGGCTCTTGGCTGAAGTGAGTGAACCACCAAGACTGACTCACTGCATCACCAGGATCACTGTTTGCTGCTGCTAAGGAAAAGCAGATCTGCTGGTGCTCTCATGAATGGTGCTACATGACTTTCTGGAGCTGGGGTACCACTGGCTGTGTGATCTACCAGGGGATTTATGAGAGATCTGCATTATATTTCATTATATATCTACCTCCTTTTTTTTTGTGTTGTTTTGTTGAGGGGTTTTGTTTTTGTGTGTGTAGGATGCATTGTTGTGCATATCACTATTTTTATAATCTCCTTCTCCATCTGTCCTGCAGTTTTCCATGTATTTCTTGCATGTCATTGCTGGCAGTTGATGGTGTTGTTCTTTGTCAGGTCTGAATTTTATCTGAAGTGATAAGAGTGGAAACAAAACTTCAGCTTCATAAGAATCCTAGGGCACACTGCATCAAAACTAGTGCTGTGTTATTTTTCAATAGCAGATAAATTTTCTCGCTAAAACTGACCTTGCAGTTTATCCACTGGGGAGCTAGATAACACAACTACACCCTCTGAGATTATAATTATTGCTGTAGTAATGCTGGACAGATATTTATCTGATTCTTTTCTGAGAAGGAATTGATATTTTAATATAGTATTCCCAGGCTATATTTCTGTTAACAATATTAACACATTTCTGCAAAAGTCATATTGAGCCACAAAAGTGCCCTTAAGAAACCTCAGCCACATAAATATGATAACTAAATCCTTGTGCAGTTCAGCTACAGAGCAATGATACACCAATGCCTGAATGTTTCTTTGAGTCACATTAGTTTCCTCTTGGGATAGCTGGAAAAGGTCAAGATGCATAAAGTAAAAAGAGGGAATAACAAGGAAACTGATCCCGTATGTCACTAAACAACCTTTCCTTTTCTTAAGTGGCTCCTTCAAACTAACGTGGTCAGACGTGAACCTAAACATGCCCTTGGTTTTCTGGTGAGGCTGGCAATGCCTTAGAAGGTTTGTAGCACTACAGGTACCCTTTTTGTCTGTGAATTCACTCAGTACTAAGTACTGCTTTGTCTCCCTCTGGAAAAGCCTGTCAGCCTTTGTGCTTAGCCTAAACTTTACTCCAAATATATTCTGGAAGAGATGCAGGGGGGAGGAAGGTAGTGAAGAATGGTGGCTTGCAGCATAGATACATAAACAGTAAGGAAGTTTCAGGTTTCTGGGGCAGTTCTTCAAAAATGTCTCAAGCAACATCGCTCACAAAACCTTAGAAATATGATAACCTAAAGAGAACCCATCAGTTTAGATAATATCAATGCCATAAAGCTCTACATGCTGTCATTTTGGGGGGTTGCCTTTTTTTTTTTTTTTTTTAAGATGTCTTATTTATGGTTTCTCCTTTCATGATTGTAAAAAAGCTTCTCTCCACAAATTTAATTTGTTTATAGTTTGCACAAAGCACAAGGGTGTAAATGTGAAACATACTTTTAAATGAAAAAAGGCTTATACGGATAATTAGTGAGGTATTTTTGTGCGGTTTATTTTGCATTTCTATTTATGTAGGTGCAAGAAACATTTATGGGAAAAGTAAGATATTTTATACAGTCAAGTGTTTCAAGTTAAAGATGTCACCAGTTGTAAGCTTTTTATGCTACTTCATATTATTCTGCCACCATCATTTTGTATTCAATGGTCCTTTAAATAATCACTTGAGGAAACACTGAAATCAGCTAATGAACAGTGTGCTTTAAAGTGCCAACCGTTTCTTTTTAATAGGTATCTGTGTCATATAAGGCACAGTTTTCTACCATACACTCTGATTTTATAAAGCAGAAGGGAATTATGAAATAGTAGTTTCATTGTCATATTTCATTGTTTAAAATTAGGTGTACTTTAGGTAACTGATATTGTTTTTCATGTGTACAGCTTTGGCTCTGCATGTTTATTTTTTATGGGCTCTGAGTGGAGAGAAAATGAGAAAAAATGTGTATTCCTTCATTTAAAATTTAGAAAGGGAGATGTGCCAAGAAAACAAAGAAGGGGAAAAGAATGATGTGTGCACAACCAAGGAATCCAGAAAAGGAGAAATCTGGTATTGTAGGGGTGAGTGTTGAACTCCTAAATGTCATAGAATGACTTGTCATGTTTAAATTTAAACAGAAAATTTTACTCTTCTTTGCACATGTAACTGAAATGTTGTGAGGAGAAATCCCAGCATGAATTGATGTACATTTTGTGCAACTATCCAGAACCAAGAAATCCTTGGATTCAAGTTTTTACAAGTAGAATAACCTAAGCATGAGCAGATTAATACTGTATGTTGAGCCATGTCTGCAAAACATGCAGCAAGGCTGAAATAAATTGTTCCCAGACAGTAGTAGTTCAGTCCCCAACACACATCTTAAAATATTATTAATAGCAGTTAAATAATGTTAACCATGATCAGTATAAACCTCAGGCTTATGAGTAAATGTCTAAGTGCAGAAATTAAAAATTCCTTAGTTTTGAGGTTTTTTGTCACTATTATATCTTACTTCCTGTGAGAATTGCTATAAGAATATGGCCTTATTAGATGATGAGCTAAAATCCTTCCTTTTGCAAAATCAAAAATACATTGTTTCTCTGTGTGATTTTTTTTTCTTTTTAATTAATTCCTAAGTAACAATCTGTAGAAGTAAAAGCCTGGCCCTAGTGACACTGACTATGTGACTGTGTTTTCTGCTGTCATTTTTGTGTTTTAGCCCCAGTGTAAGACACTATGACTGTGTGACATTGCTAAATAAAAAAAGTAACAAACCCCTGATGGCAGTGCTGAGCACTGCCAAGGACTAAGCCCCTGTCAAAGTGTCTCCTACCC
>WEKY01043708.1:477-44666 GCA_013390045.1 Picathartes gymnocephalus
CCATGTACTTATGTCACCCATCAGTTAACTTAGATAACTCCACTGTTCTTTCCTGGCTCAGCTGTGAAGGGAAGTACATGAAGCCAGTTGAAGTTAAAAACGAGGGCTCTTACAAGTGAGACAAGATAAGAGCAATCTCACGGCTTTCATGAGTCAGCTGACAGGTAATAATTCTGATGGTTTCAATAGAGCACCTATACATTAGCTTGTCTAAACAAAACAACCTGAGGCTTGCAACTGTTTCTCAAAGATCTTGTCTTATAACGTACTCCTTCCTATTTCTCTTCTCCAAATTCAACTTCTCATCTCGAAATTCCAGTCTGGTACACGCACCTGGAGATAATATTGAAAATTCTGTTAAGCTTATGTTAAGAATAGTACGAACTATTCTAGACCCTTTACACCTTGCTATTTTCCTTCCTCCTCTTAAGGGGAGAATGACAGATTCAATGAAAGTGCTGCTAAGCCAGGCATACCCCACCTTCTACTCTGCAGCTGATTATCAGTATTGTAAAAAGCATGATCCTTTGCACTTGGCTTCACAGAACTGCCTTCCATTTTTTAGGTTTTGGGGTTTTGGTGGGTTTTTTTATATTTCCTACTTGTCCACACTATTTTCAATTCTATTCTTGTCTTCTAATTTGCTTGCAGCCCTTCCCAGTTTGGAGTCAAGCAGTGAATGCTCTATAAATTGCTCAACAATTACGCTTCGCATGCAGTGCTCAAGTCTGCATATCTGGCACAACAGGGTTTGCAGACTCATCTTGCTGCTTTTAGATATGGCCTTAATTATATTATGGAGCAGGTAGAATGAAAAGCCAAATAATCTAATAATCATGAAAATAACACTGCTTTCTAATTCCAAAGGGAGCAGCATGGTCACCCTTGAAAACAGGCTGCTCATATGGAAAATACAGTGCATCTTTTGCTTTGAAAGGGCATTTAATTCTCTGACTTTCATGAGCAAGCCCAGCAACAGCATTGTGTGATTTTTTTTCTCTTCGTTTTTTAGTAGCTGCTCTTATTTCCAGTGTCACTGCAGTACTTGGAAAACGAAATTATCTAAGGCAGTCGGAGTAGATGATCATTGTATGTCCCTTGCAACTGAAATAGTCTATTCTACTCTGCATCTGCACAATCAGTCACATTACTGCTCCTTCAGGCAATGTTACCTTGTATCTTGACTGTATTTTTATATCATTTTAATGAGTGGCCTGGTATTAGTTTAGAACTGGTTACTGTTGCAAATGCAATAGTGTAAATTTTATATTTTTGATCTAAGAATTCTGTATCAGACTTCTGGAATGGTATGTGGGAGCAAGGGGTACCACACACAAATTATATCACAGCATTAAAAAATATTTAATGTCTCCTGGGAGATGGGTAAAAGAAGAAAAGCCACATGGAAGATTTCCAAAGCGAGTGTTGAAAGTGATAAAGATGTTCATCACTAGTAAGTCATCCTTCTCATTCATGTTTTAGAGAAAAAAAGTGATGATTATTGGTGAATATTTCTGTATATTTTGAACACTGTTTTTTTGAAGCACTGGAGAAAAATAATGAAATTTGACTCCTCGATTCCCTGTCTGTGATGGCTTAAGGGCAAAACCAAAGTTCTGTGTAAAAGCTGAAATAAAGGCATTGAAATTGATAATAAAGCGCAGATACAGGAATATCCTCATGGATTTTAATACACTTCACTCAAATTGTCTCTGCCTTTCCCTCTGAGGGTAGAATTCAGGCACTGTAAAATTCTACCACCATAGGAAACTCAGGTAAACTGCCCCATTTCATTTGCTTGGTATCGTATTATTTCAGTTCAGAGGGCAAACAGGCTGGAACTCTGGGAGCACCTTCGAAGGTGAACCATTTTAAAGAAATGCATTGCTTTACAATGGGGGAAATCAAATTAAATTCTGTATTACTTCTGTTGCTATTGAGTCATAGTTCTCATATTTTTTGAAAACCCAAACCAAACAACTAAGGCAGATAGGTTGATATGTTTCCAAAGGCAGTAATATGGGTTAAACATAAAATCACATAGGAATTGCACAAGTATCAGTTAACTATTGCCACTTCACATGGTTCAATCCATTAACAGGAACAACATAACCAACCTGCTATTCTTTGTTATATGGATTTTCACTCCCTTTCTTAATCATTCTTCCTGTGTCTCCTGCTTATGACTACTCTGGATAGTTTTAGCTGCTTTGCTCAACTCTGAGCAGAAATAACATAGCTCCTAGGTACACCTGCTGATAGTGTTATGGAGAACACTTACAACTCTATTTGTATTTAAATGTTTGCTTTCATTGTTCTTGTGATTATACTGAAAATGCATTGCTTTTTTACTACAATATTATGGGCTTGGAATGCAGAGGAATACAGAATTAGGTCTCAAAATTCCAATTCCTCCCTAAATTAATTTATATTTCCCTAATGTAAGTTCATTTTTCCATTTCCCTTTGTTTACAAGGGTAAGCTCATTTCTCTCCCACTGCAGAAAAATGTTAAGGGCTAGTTATATTTCAGTTTGCTCAAAAGTTAATAATGAACACTCACCATAAGCATTTTTAGCCAGCTTCTGATGTTTACTCCAGTGTCTTTTTCCTAAGGGCTCATTAGATTTTGAAGAATAATGATTAATTGCTGAATACAATGTATTTTTTCCAACACTGAGAAATGTGTTATTGTATTCATGTAAAGCAAGTAATTCATTAATATGTCACCTGAAGTATCCACCATCCTCATTTAGTATTTCAGGGGTCTAATCTACCATGCATTTCCTTGCCAATGGCTGACCTGCTAATTGCAACATCAGCAAGGCTACAAGATTTATTGTTGGCCTATCCTGGAACAGCCTCATTTAAGGATGAATCTACAACAGTGACTGAAGAATTAATTAGAATGATTGCACATCTTATCCAACGTTCTTCAAGACAGGGTAAAATAATCAGAAAACATTTTTTATTTTTCCAAACTGCTCCAGTTAGAACACAATCGATATCGACACATCCTCGTGCCTAGCTGCTATAACATTCTCAGGTGGCAGTCATGCATTCAGCAAACACACTTCATGTGCAACATCAGCAAAGCCTGTCAAGTGTTTAAAGCCGTGGTTATGTGTCAGAACGTGTATTTCACTACTGGAATTACTTGCGGAACTGGCCAAGCAGCCATAGGCATTAAGTTCACACACACATGCATACCCACACCGTTTCTTTCTGTAGTACTGTTTATGATGCTGTCACATACCTCTGTCCCTAGGAGCACACTTCAAAGTTAGAGGATATGAATTAATATATTTACCTGATTTCAGCCTCTAACGATCTTTTTGCAAACTTGACTTTTTTCCAGTTTTCCTTTTCTATCACAACCTAATGCAAAGAGGAAACTTGCAGTACTTAATCAATATGATTTCCATTATAAATAAAGTTTTTTAAAAGTTGTCCTTCAGCATGGGGTTGATCAGATGGTTATATAATATACTTCTCTTGAAATTCCTGTTATAGAGCTGCTGTAGCCTTAGTGGCCTAAGGCTAAATAAAAGGCAAAGCCTACAGGGAGAGGGGAACATTTGACTGTAACAATTCACCTAGCTGGAAATGTCACAGCAGTTTGCAGACCTGCCCCTGGAACACATGAAGGAACGCTCATCTGCTGAAGGTTTATTATTCCAAACAAACCCTTCAGATGCTTCACTTAAGAAATGACATTGTGACTCCTTACAAACCTTGCCTAAAAATTATTTATCAGAGAAGACAGAACAGCCTTTTTCATTTCCTTTACCAGCTGGAAGGTCTACGTGGTGAGGAGCCACATCAGAGAGCAGAGTTGAGGGCTTTGAAGGTGGACAGTACACTAAGACTTGGATAACAACAGATAAATCGGAGAACTCTCCTTTCAGTGACCTTATCATAGATTTTCCATTAGTGTGTTTTTCCTCTTTCTCTTCCTGACATACCTACCAGTACAATACACATACTAGAATAATTTAGCCTTACAAAGAGGTGGTGAGTGGTCACTAAAAGACCACTAGCCTTGACACTTTTGTACTTAACAAAAGGAATTCTTAGACTTTACCTTTGTTCTTACCTTATAAGCAAAGAAATTGGGCCTGCATTTGTTGCCAACAGTCCCCATATTTTCTTAACACCATTTTGTTCTCCTCTCTGTCTCAACAGTAATGTCTCCATTAAGTTCTACATTCTGCATGAAGTTATTTACATTGATCCCCCAATATTGTAATTAATTTTCAAAAAACCCTCCCATTATTCCTGAAATGTAGACTGATTCTTTAAAATGTCTAGTAAATGTGGACAAAATACTCAATCCAGAAGGCAAGACTTTGCCCTCCACTATAAGACTTTGGAATAAAGAGGCAAAGGTTTCCTGAGAAGGCAAGAACCTAGGTCAGCTAACCCTTGTGAGAGTGAGGGGTGTCTTGAATCAAACTAAGATGATAAATTCTGCCACAGACAAACTATTACTCATCAGAGTTCTGTCATTATAAAGAAAATGGTGATTTTCTTAGTTCCTATTCTCCTCCTGCTTCTCAAATTTCTTCATAACATCCAATTATTCTGTATTTAGTTGCCCTGAGATATAAAGCACTTCACCTCCAGCTTGGGAACCAAGTATTATTTTTACAGGCTTGCCCCACTTTATGACATTTGTGGTAAGTAGCATGAGAAAAGTATACAATGCTAGGGAATCACAAAAGGTTTTTTCTTTTGAGTGTTTGTTTGGGGTTTCTGTCTCCCCGCCTCCTCCACCCCAGAAAATTCCATAATCTATTTTCTTGCCTCTGCAGAAGCCACAACTCTTGTTAACATTCCAATGTTCTCACAAAAGGAAGCCTCCTTGTTCTCCTTCACTGCCTGGAGACTTCTATCACATCCCTGCAAAATGCAGGTTTTGTCTTTTCAGTCCTGAAATTATTCCACTACTCTGCAGCGTCACCCCACGTCTTGCAGACATATCTCTCTAGGGTCTTCATTCAACAAGGGTGGCCTAAGGAACAAAAATCTTAGGAGATTATTGTTCACATTAACCCTGTACATGCTGACATGAGAACTCTGTAAAATAGAGAGATAACTATAATTTGGTTTTGTGCTTTTGACATGGAACTTGCAATTTTTATGGACTTTTTAGTCTCAAACATTGATATTAACTGTATTTCATTTGAATGTATCTTTCCCTTTAAACACAAGTTCTGGAAAGTATTGTATTACTAATGTAATGAGTCATTTCTCCTGACCTGACATAATCAAGTAAATATCAAAACAAATGTATAGTGTTGCAGAAACCCTTCTATTAAAACAAAATATCAGAAGTGGAAATGTAGTACAGCAAAGAGAAATGCCCAGCAAATTATAGCTTTCATAAGCTTTGCTAGATATCCAAGTCAAATTACTTATTTTATGGAGAGCAGAGAAATGGGCTTTGTGTAAATCCCTGATATCATTTGAGTCTCTCTTTTTCAGGAGCAAAGTTATAATTGTGTCATCATGATTCAGTAGAAATCTGTTTTCTTTAATATTGCCTTCAGTCCCTTGAAATAAAACCTTGTGAAAACCTCTAAGGACAACGTTTCTGTAATGCAAAATTTATCATTTCCTGAGAATGTTCTTTTTACAACCCTGTGGAGCTGGGGTCTAAGAGATGCTGCTGGATCTTGAATACACAGCATTAATCTGTTAATCCATAAACAGATATACAGCTCAACACTCTAATTCACAGTTCCCTAAGTGAGTAAGGAAATGATTAGACTTAACTCTCCCAGATATTCATGTATGTTAAGACTGAAAGTTACTTTTGTGAGAGCCCACATATTTTATAATTACTATCTTAAATAATAAGAAAAGGTATCTCATACCAGTTGATCATTACCTTAAAACTCTTGGTCATTTACTATAACTACCCAAACAAACAAACAAACCCAAAAAAACCACACCAAGGCATCTAGTTAATTCACCATATGGCTCTTAGTACTGAGTAAAGCTTCTTTTCTAGGCCAAAGCATTTTACTATTGCAATAAAATATTTAACACTTTATACCAATTTTAAAAATATCTTTACTTTCTTAGCCAAAAAAATAGAGCCAATAATGTATTTCTGACTAGTAGTATGACTCCAAAACTTTCCAAGTCTCTTTTTCTCCACAAGCATTATATTTTCTCCCAGAAAGAGAGGTTCAGAGAAAGACACTGTGACTTTGTTATGATATCATTATTAATGATAAAGATGTAGGTTGATCTGCTAGAAAGAAAAATATGGCTAAACAATGCCAGAGGTACCCAGTGAGAACAGGGCTGAGTGTACAGACTTTCACCAGCAGTGAGGAGCCCCAGCCCAAAGCTGTGCTAGCCCAGAGTCACACACACAATGGGGGGTTGGGAAGGCACCACTGGAGCCTGGTCCCACCTCCCTGCTCAGGAAGGTCCCCTAGAGCACGTTACTCTGGGTTATGTACAGATGGGTTTGAATTTCTCCAGAGATTCCACAACCTCAGTTATGTAATGGGCTGCTAGAAGAGAATCAGTGACTTCTCATATTTTAAAGAGTTGGTAGAAACAGAAAGGAAGAATCAGATCTTTTTGCAGAATGCTTCTTAAGCTAAGGTTTTCAGCTTTAATCGGTCAAAAAGGGAAGTCAAGCACAGAAGAATCAAACAAAATGGAGATATTTAAGAGCTGACGCAGCTAGAACCTGTGATGAGACATGATCAGACTCATATGTAACCATAGAATATAAACAAGGTTAAAGAGTAGATTCCTCTCCTTAGAAAGAGGAGAGTAAATCAAGTGCATCTACCTAACACATTTGTAAAATGACAGCTTTCTGCAAATGACAACAAATTAAATAACAGGAACACTCATATTTTGCTAAAGGACCTACTTTCAGAAAAGATACACAAAGACACGCATTCCCTGCCAAGTAAGCATCTAAAGCACAGGGATAATTTAGCCCCAACAAGCTGTGTCACATTTTACTAGTTCTTCACATTGTAAGGTTTATTAGTATTTCAGCAATAAGTATCTTTTCTTTCCTAATGGAACATAAAATTTCACTGCTTACGTATATCTTTCATGAAATATTTATAGTGCACCATATAGTGCATGGTTTGTGATTCATTTTCAACAAAGTTCCTTTAAAACCAAGTACTTTGCTTTTTTTCTGGAACTGGATCCTGTAGTTCCCAGATCAGATCTGCAAGTCAGAAAGGTCATTTTGCCAATGTTATTCTCAAGCTCTTCTTTTTCAATGTTGAGCTTTTATAACAAAGCACCTACATGCCTAGAAATGCCTAACTTCATCTATTTTCACATCACATTTGCTTTTATCATAGCTATCTTTGTGGCTAATTATTCCCCTAAAATTTTACATCTTCCTTTTTTCTTTTTTTTCCCCTCATTATCTTTTTAAGTAGAGGTGTGTTTGCATCCCTGTTTCCTGAGAGCTATGAGCACGTGTATGAATGGCTGCCACAGCTGAGGGGTTGAGGGGGACCATTTGTCTGGGACTTGTTACTTGTAGGAAACATAGCTTCCACTCTAATTTTTCAGTTTTCTTTAAAAGCTAATGGAATATTATCTACCTCTTTTATGTATAACCTCTTCGTTATAATCCTGCTCTTTGAAGTCAGGCAGTTACATCAAATACGCGACATTGCTATGAATTGAGGAGCTATTCCAGCTTCCCTCATGTCCCTGCTTTTTGCTGCCATTGACTTTTTTTATATAGGCCTTCCCAGTGTATTCTCTTTTAACAGCAGAAGATCAATCATCCTTTCATGCACGATCAGGTATCAGAGACTGCAGTCATTCCAAGATGGATTTGCTCTACCTTTACAGCTTGTTCTTTAGCTACAATTGCACTTAAGGTCACACTGTGATTTAGCTCTTTCACACAGATTGCTGAACTATTCCTCCATAATAGATATTTTAACTCATAACTAAGCATCCTAAGAGAAAAATCAAAATGAGATTAAGCTTTGGTTTTTTACTGTTCGAAAAGGGCTGTTATAATATCAGAAAAAATAATGCACCCTAAAATGTTTTGAGCATATTAAACTCATGCAAAAGATTCAGCAGAAGCATGCAAAGGCCAGGGCAAGCAGGGCATCTACTGTGAGTGTCTATGTAGGGAACACAGGTCACAGAAATCACCCCAAACTCTGGATTTTACAGATGGTTCCTGCTGCCACCCAGGAACAAAGGACTCAGGCTCCCAGGGACTTAGGAGAAAGGAGGTAGCATGGGCATTAAGGAGCCCTTGTCAGCTGAATGGAAACCTAAGGAGTGAGACCTGCTCACAGGGAAGAAAGGATGAACTGCTATCAAATTATCACACAGTGGCTCTGGTTTTATAACGCAGATTGTACAAACTGCTATCATCCAACAACTCATCTTCCAATTTTTTCTACAGAGTCAAAAACCTATTTTCAATGGATCATCTCTTTGCAGCATATAGTCTTTCAAATATATAGCATAACTAAGGTGTGAGATTGCTTGCATCTTGTGAGATGCAACTGTGCTAAAGCAGTAAGACAAAAACTCAAGTGAAAGACAGTGAAATCAGTGGTTATGAAAAAAAAAAAAAAAAAAAGAAAAATGCAAATGGCAGCTATCCTAGACAGTAAGTGGGTGATATTCTATGTTGCAGCACCTTGTTGGCAGATAATTATTCTGACAACTGCAGTGCAGAATTTATTCTACAATCAGAGCTTTACCCATCTACTTTAGATCATCACATGTGATAATTTACAAATACAAAACCACTAGAACAAATGATCTTTTTAAATATCACCTTTCAACTCAGCTGTCCCAATCTCCGCTTTGTATTCTTAGTCTCATTTCTTTACTTGAAGACAAAACAATACATTTTTAAATTGCATTAGCCTTAAGAGCCCAGGAGAAAGTGAGCCAAGTTTTCTTTTCCCTCAACAAGTATTGGCAGGCTTATGAACTCTGTGTCAGGCACCAAGAATAAATAAGAACAGCTCCAATGAAGTTCATAATGCCTGATAATTTATACCCACTGAGGACCTGAATTGGATTACAAATTGCAGAGTCATTTTTGTCCTTAATTATAGTTATGCCACCTCACTTCAAAATGAATTTCTACAGGTGGAGCTTAGGGTCTAAGCTTACAGAATATTTATGAAAGGTCATGATGCAGGAAAAGGAGAGTGTTTCACTTGGCTTTTACTTCCATCTGAACATTCACTTAGAATATGAATGCTTATTTTCTAATTTGTACTCTCGTAGTAGAATTTTTAGGAATCATCTACTGAAAAAATGAACTTCAATACTGAAAACCATACCCTGCATGTGATTGAGATGCAGCCGTGGCTTTCAATTCTTTTCAGATATATATGTAGGCAAGAATCTCAAAACAGCTTTAAGAAACGCCAAATACTATACACTCCTGTAGACTAAAATTCCCACAGGAAGTTCCCTGACCAATATTAAAAGTAGAGTCTGAAAAGATGTTTTCGTGCTGGAATTGTACAGGACAATTGGGATCTTCAGGGAAAGCAAACACAGCTGCAGAATCTTGAATAAGTGCAGTGATTAAGTGTAGTACCACAATTATAGTAATCCATGTCCAATTTGAACTCAGACTGAAACAAGTGAATGGGAAAGTTCCTGGCATTACCAGAAGTAACGTGTGTATTACAGGTGGAGAGGACAGAGAGCTTGCTCAAAAGGAGCCTAGCAAAGGAAGATCAAAAGAGCTCCGGGTTTCTGCTGGAAGGAAGATGACAGCTACAGGAGCTAAAACAATGTGCCAATAACAACTGTTTGTTACCTAGTAGAAATTTAACCTGGAAAACTGAAAGGTGCTTTAACTCCAGAAAATAATCTCATTTAAATGTATAATGACTTGACCTCTCTATGATATTGGTCTAAAAATTCTAGGAGGAAAATATTTTCTTGTGGTAATTCCAGTACATCTTTTCACACCAAATCATTCATGTGTATCAGTGAAACAATAATCTAAGAGGAGGGATAAAGTTATTCCTTTTCTTATTAGAGCCACATATGGGAAGGACAGATAGAAGTATTAAGAACAGATGGGGAAAAAAAAAAGTATGAAAACATCACAATTTGCATCATATTTGGTATGAAATTTTGGCTTCCTCTCTCATCAGCTGGACCCTTTATTCACTATCCATTCCTTTTATAAACCTAATTATGATGGGTTTAATCAGACAGAAAATAGCATGCTTTTTCTCAGCTTTAAGTCACAAAATCAGGATTTTGTTTGATGCTGAGCTATTGCTTTGTCCTTTTATTCTCCAAAATATCCAACTGCAAGACAGAGATACAAACATTTAGATACAAATTCTGGGGCCAAGAGGTAAAAAGCACTTCCTAAGAGCAAAGTACTTTTACTTGCTTATGTTCATGGAGTTTTTCTGTTGTATTTGGATCTTCCATAGTACTTTGGAGCCAACCAGACTTAGCCTTTGCTGTTAGAATACACTAAGGAGTATCATTATATATGGGAAGATGATGGCTTAATAACCCATTTTGAAATACTGAAAATGCATCTTGACTGAGGAGGAATGAGTAGCAGCCCAGTTACTACAGAGTGACGAACACTATAAAGCCTATGAGCAGCAGGACACGTCCCCAGCAGCAAACACTTGGCACAGACCTAGAGTTGCAATGCCTTTATTGGAGCAAACTTCCAAGAGATGACTTCCCATGGTATCCATGACCCAGAAGGGAAGCTCTGCCCTCCATGTGTTGCTAGACAATGTTTTTCTAGTATGTAAGATAATACTTTTGAAGAGCCAGCTGGTTAAGACCTCCATTCCTCATTCATGTCTACCTCTCTTTTTATTCTTACATAGAATCTTTCCTGTACACACTTTTGCTTGTGCTTCTTTTTCTTATTTATTTTTAGTATTACTGTGCTGCTTGAAAGCTGACCCCATATTTTGAAAATATGAACTTAATGTAAAACTTTCTTCTCATAATTAATTTGCACATATATATAACATAAAACACTTGGAAAATAGCTGTATCTTGATTCAAATTTCTGAAATGCTCTGATGCAGCAAAATAAATTTTTAATTTGCTGTAGTAAAATAAAAATTTAAAAGCTGGAATAATTGAAATCAACTGGGTTAAGTGTTCCTAAATTTTTGTTGTGTACTTTTAAGAAAATCTGTTTTACAACCAGATATATCACTACAGTAGAACATACAGCAAAGCAAACTGACTGGGGTATTTTATCTGCATTATTAAAACTTTGAACTGTTTGTGCATATGAAAAGTCCAACTTATCAGCAAATTCCAGGGTTTTGTGGGAGTTTTTGACAACAGGCAAACATTTGGTAGGGTGTGAATTTCAGCAATGCTTCATTTCAGAAGCGGAACTGGGGAAGAAGCATGGAAAAATCCTTGTGCTAAAGCTCTAAAATAGAAAAAAGTTACTTTCACTAAAAATATACCAAACAGAAAAAGAATCATATACTGAAAATAAATACATTTGTAAATTTGAATAGCATATTGATTTTTTTTTTTAAAGTTAAAACAAAGTGGAATTCTTTTAGTGTATCAAGCTGAAAGACTGAGTATTTGTAGGGTTTATTTCATTCTGTAAAATGCATTGTTTTATTCAGTTTTGGAAAGCTGCGGAAAATGTTATTTTCTTTCCCAAAATAAAATTCCATTCCTGTTCAGGTCTAGTAATTAGCAATAATTATTTCCATATTAATTGGTGCATACTGCCTTTAAAATATGCTTCTCAAATGTTTATTTTTGATTTGTATCTGATCAGCTAAAACATCCATATGGTTGGCTTTGGAAAGGTTCACTGAACTTGTTTTCAAAAATAATATGGGCCACCAGATATTCACTCAGTCCATTTTCAGAAAGCTCTATGAATCAGAAACTGGCATTTCCTAAATTACTGGGTGCCTGACTTAGCACAATCTGTTATTGATTAAAAAACTAAAAAGTGGCGAAATCCCCTTGGTGTTCTTTGGAACAGGCGCAGATGGCTCCCATCTCCCTGAATAAGCTTTATTTTGTTTTCCTGGTCTCAAAAGGGAAACTTGGTAACACTGTGACAAAAAACCATTCTACACAGAATAACAAGTTCAGGCACTTTATGAGAAACTGACACATTGTTTTAAAGGAGAATAGTACTTTCTTGGGAACAGAAGGGTTTATAGGATTATAAAATGCCTGGGATGACAGCACAATATATATACTCAGACAATAAGCAGTGCTGAAATCTGAGTGCCTCAGGGTCTTCTCCCACAGTTTTCTACAGCTATGATACCTCATACTTTCACTAACACAGATGACAACCAGAGTTCCACAGGACAATCACTGGGCTTCCCAGCAATTTGCTAACAACAGATGTGGAAAAACCTCAGAATCTTCAGCTCTATTCTAGCTTCAGGAAAATAAACTACTATGGTAGGCATAGGTTCACTTCTGTTACATCATAAAAACTGCTTTTTAGCATTGCTTTTCTGCTGCTGCTCTTTGTGTTTCCACCCAGTTTCAATCTCCCTTACCCACTCAGTTAATCCCCTCCTTACCTATTACTTACACCTGGGCTTTCCTCTCCACCCTCTTTCCTCCACATTTCCCTACCCAAATTCTCTATGGCTCCAGGAGGTTCTGCTCATCCTCATTCTGTGTAGTCAGGGAAGATCTTTTGCAGGGCTCCAGGGAGGGCAGAGGAGAGCCATCACCTCTGTGTCATCAAAACTGCAGGCAGCCAACAAATGATAGTCACACTTAGGGTGGGCTGGACAGGAGACTGCCCAGTAAGAGAAGGAAGAGAAGTCCTGATTTTCAACTAGACTGTAAGGGAACCGAATCTCAAAGAAAAAAATAAATTTCCTTTTCGTGGAAGGTGTACATTTGTGAATCATTCTGGCATGAAAAGAGCAGGTCTGCAGAGTTGTATCTGGTTTTCAGATCACAATATGGATTTCCTACAGTAGAACTGACTGTAAGAAGGACCAACTATTAAACTGCGTAATCTCAGATGTGCAACTGTATCAGCAGCAGCTAAACTAATATTACACTAGGACCTAGGTTTAAGGATTTCCTACTTCAATTGTGGTTAACTTCAGCTTGACATGATTCTAACCAACACTGAAATTAGTAAATAAAAATCAGGGCTAATCATGCATAAGGGTACTCTAGTAATACAGTAACTCATAACATAAAGCTCATTTGCTTAGCTAGCAGTAACTCTTCTAATGCATAATCATCTCTACTGTGATTGGTAATCTGGGACTATGGAAAATCTGAGGCATTATTATACAGTGAAGCCTGTCAGAGAACATAAATTATCCATACCAGGACATTATTGTGTAATTCATTAACACATATTTTGGTGAAACTGAGGTAATATCATAAAATTAGAATTTTAAATGGCTTTGAAAGGATTATACAAAATGAAAAACTTTTTAAAAAAAAAGTAAAGGGAGAAAGTTAAATTGGCATTCTAAGCAGCCACTTCCAAAGATTCAAATTTCCTAAGAGATGACCACTGAACTACCTTCTGTGCACAAGAGTGTTCCACTTACTAGCTCAGGCCCTATAATTTGCACATAGTGCTGACCACAGATATTTACAGATATTTTTCCAAATCCCTTCCCTTTTCTGTTTTGCTATCTAAATTTCTCATCAGAAAAAATAGCTGAGGGTGTGCTCTTCATTCTGCAGGACAATCCCTGAAGGCACACACAATAAACAATGTACAGACTCACCTTACAGGATTTTTCACTGACCTGCAAGTAATTATTTCAGTGTACACCTAGAACTTGACTGTAACACCTCTTTCTTTTGTACTCCAGACAAGTCATCAGCTGCTGGGAGTTTTGGGGGGTGGATGCTGGGGTGTTGTTCGGGTCTCCCTCACCCCTCCCCTTCCACAGGAGTTACCAGAATTGTTTGCCTTTCAAACTGCTCCAGCCCATCTTCAAGGAGGACTTTAAAAAGCTGTTCGTGGCTGCAGCCGAAGCGAGGCAGAAATGCCCCCGAGGGATCTGCAGGGCTCCTCTGTCAGCAGCCCGAGGGCCAGAGACACTGGGAGCAAAGCCCGAGCCAACTCACACCGCTTCGGCGGGCACAGCTCTCTGCACACGAGGATGTTTATTGAGGCAACAACCAGGCTGCAACTCCACATTTCAGAAGCAGATACGTTCCACTAGGAGAGTTTTGTTCTGCTATAATTTTTGAGTGTAGACAGCACAAGTGGAGTTCTTCATTTCCACTTGGATGAAAACCAACCAAACTAACCAGAATTCAAGTATATGCTGTTCAAGTATTTGAGGTTTAATCTGTGTATTTAACCATGATTCACTGGGATATTTAAGGAATAAGGTATTTGTGAGCTGTTAGGAAGAAGCTTACTCATTTGTGCCAAATACACTGCAGAACATTACTGGTCACAGTATCAATACCTAAATGAAAGCTACCTTAGCAACAGCTTACAGAGAATAAAGATCACTCCTTAAGGTAATAAATATTATAGAAGACTATATGGTTTCAGAAAAAAGCAAAACAAAAGATAAATCTTTACAACAGAGTGACAGGAAAAAAGCAATTTGAAGTGGCAATAGGAAACATGGATTTCCTCTAGTCACACAAAGAAAATTGTTGTATATACAGAATTGCAGGAAAATAATACTGTATATGCAATAAAAATTCAGTAAAAAGATATCTAGAAATAAATACCTCAATATAAAGTATAAATACCTAAAAATAGGCAATAGAAATAAAAAATAGAAACCGCACAGTGCCTGTATTTCCAATTGAAACCTGTCTTGTGTTTAACACTGCACTGTACACTGTTTTTTAATTGCTATAATTATACATCTGAATATGTATATAATGAAAATGGGGTAATCAGACGCAAGTGCTTTTCCAAATTTTATAAATAGCAAGTTTATAATATATCAACAGATGTGCTGAGAGGTAGTTGGGGTTTTTTTTGATGAAGTGATGCTGAAAATTAAAAAGAAGAATTTAAGTATGCTTTGCACTCTTTACACTTAATTACATTGGCATTGGTTGATTATAATAGCTGTTTTAAAAGATTTCCTAGATTTAGAAATGTTAATGTCTAATTTAACCAAAGCTTTCCAGAACTGCCCTTTATTTCTCATATGGTACAAACTGCATGGCAGTGTTGTGGAGTTTTTGTTAGTTTTAATTTTATGGCAATGGAGTATCTAAGCCCATTGCATTTCTGCAGCTGGAAAAGTCCTTAGGCTCACAGAGACCTGTGCTTTCTGAAACTCCCTGGCATGGTGCTATCCATGCAAGATGCTGGAAGGAAAGTTTTGCAGTCTGTGGCATGCCACAGACTTTGGGAATGGAGATGGAGTCCTGTAATGCTAATTGGAGTTGTGTGGCCAAGAGCTGACTCAAAGGAGCCCTTGAGCCCCTCACATCAGATACGTGTTTATCTCACAATACTCACTCCTCTACTAAAGTCACTGCTGTACTTGTTTGTATGGGAAACCAATTTTTCATTATTTCCTTACAGAGGTAACCCATGGATTAGAGACATAAATAAGCAGTGTGAATTCTTTGCTGCTATATTTACCAGGGCATAAACTAAAATGGAATGCATTTTTGGATTCACTGTATTTAAAAAAGAAAATAAAAATCTGTTTCCCTTCATATTTAGGATATTTTATTCTAGTCACAAAATCACTCTATATTTTCCCAATTTATAATCTTATCCTGTAGGTACAAATGTTTACATCAATAATTGACTTGTATGATAAAAATGTGTAATGGTGCTTGCATAGCAGCATTATAATAGCTTTGGAATGAATGATTAACTCAAGGATAGAGAACAGCAATTATTCAGCTGGATTTATTTGGAAGGAGCAAAATCTCCCTTATAATTGCTTTAGTAAAACAATTACTAGAAAAGAGAGAAGATTAGAAAGAAGAAAGTAGCCTCAACAAGAATATTGTTTTTAAAGTGTCTTACCAAAAAATTGGCATATTTATCTTACTAAAGGCTTGAGAAAGGACTTGACTCCTGTGTGTAATTATCATCAGAGAAAAATGCAGGATCTTGAGTGAAGCAGAGCTCCATATGAGTAATTTCAACAGATATTTGTAACCTTTCTAAATCTGAAGGGTTAATTAATAGACTAAATCTTCTAAAGACTTCAGGCCCTTCTTCACCTAACCTGTCCTAGTAGAGGGAACCATCCATCTTCCCCCAAGAGAACCTAAAATTAAGGTCTTATCCACCAAAACAAATATTACGTTGTTCTTTCTGTGAAAAGATCAGGTCACCAAATCTTAGTCCCAGTACTAGGATCAATAAAGTTTTATAAATATAAATGATCTCATGACTTTTTATAAAATGAGCTTTTTTTCCTAAGTATCTGAAGTAGCATAGAAAACACAGTAATTGGCATCTTCAGAAAAAGAAAAAAAAAAGCATCACTGTAGTGAAATTTAAGTTCATCTCAATAGAAATCAGTGGCAATTCATCCACTGGACTTTTATAGCATTAGTACACACGTTAGTGTGTCTACATTAGTAGAATATAGTTTTGCATCCTGGCCAAATTCTTTCCCTGGTGTGTGTAACTGAGCGCAGAGCAGAGATGCTCCTTCACTTGCACTTCCCATTTGCATTGCCTTTCTCGGTCTCCTCGTGGAATAACAGCCCCTGATAGAGCTCCTGTCCTAAACACAAGTGAATGCCTAATGGATTCAACAGAAACAACTCCAAATTACATTAAACTGATTTTCTTCATGTAAATGTGATGCTTAAGCATTCCATAAAGAAAAAACTGTGAATCCAAAATAAGAGAATTAATTCTGATTTGGAAAGACACCAATGTAAATGTTGATTTCTCTTTGATTAGGTTGATTTGGGAAGGGGGGGTTCATAACGAAGGCAGTAGATTTTTTACTTAATGTGTCCCACTCTTAGAGGACTGCAGTAAGTCAAGTGCAATCAAAAGAGCAGATTTAGTTTACTCAGTCAGGAGCTATAAGCACAACCGTTTCTGATTTCCAAACTTGCCACAGTGAATCAGATTGAAGGCCCCGTGCTGTGAGCAGCAAGGCAAGGACTGTGCTAAAGCATCAAGGCCCCTCAGTCAAGAGGCTGACATTCACCGAGGTTACTGAAACACAACAGAGAATTTTAATCGCAACAGTATTTTAAAGCAAGCCAAGTCAAATATCAGTTTGAGTTCAATGGTACCAATAAGTATGAAATTATATCACACTACAATTCATAGAACATCTACGAGTCTTGTAGAACAATGATACAACATTTTGAAAAATCCAAGGATTTATTTCATCATGCCATACATTTCTGTAAGTACTTAGAAGCATGAATCTCCTTGATTTCAAGTGGTAGGTTTGCTTCTAAACCACTTAGGTTCTTCTAAAAAAAATCTCACTTTCTAGCAGAAGTTTCTCAAAAACGTTTCTCATGTTTTAGATAATTATTTCACCTAAAAAGCTCATTTTTTAAAAATAAAAAAGCATGTTTGATGAGATAGTCATGAAGAAATTAAGAACCTGGTTATTAAACCTCTGGCAGTTTTTTATAACATACTCCCAAACTGATTTCCACTGGCATGTTTAACCCTAACAGAAAGTTAATTAATTCTTTTAACAGCTCATTTGTACAGCTCCAAGTAATTCATAGACAGACACTAATAGAAATTTCTAAATGTTTCAACACAATCCGACTTTACTAAACTACTATATTGTTGAAAATTACAGTTGTGCAAGAAATGATTTGAATTCTGTTGATTTTACGCAAAAACAAATTTAAGAGAGTTAAGTTCCACCTCTCTTCTCTGCAAAACTATACTTAGGCAGGGAATATGCCAATGGATCGGATTACTTCATTAGAAATATCCCTTGATTTGGATCTTCATTTTACCTAAGGTGTAGCTTAACAGCTTTGTTATTAATCACGTCTTGACATAAACGCTTCGAAACTGTTGCTACTCAGTAATGCTCATTACAAACAGTCCCTGTGGGAATCACCAGCTTACTTCATTAAAACTCCTGCCTGCTGTTAATTGCTCCTAGGAAAACATGAACAAATTAACTGTTTTAAGAGACAGTGGTGTAAATCTCTATGCTTGCGTGTTTGACTGTTGGGCCTAATGATTTTCCTGATAATCCTCTGCTGTTGCACTCAGTGTATGATAGTTGGCAGCACCAGCCTGTTTTAATCAATAGTGTTTGATGTTACACAGGTTAATAAAAGAAAATATGGTTTGAAAACCATAGTGTTCACAGTACCATTCTGGGTCATGGGCAATTAGCTTTTAAGTTTTAATGAATCTTTTGTGTGAAAAAAAATGATGCTCATTAGCTGGGATGATTAATGTATATTAAATGAGCAAATTTAAAACTCCAGAATATTTTTACTATGACAGTGGCATAAATAGGGTATATGACACCTTGATGGTGAAATCAAGGGATTCCCACAATTTAAAGAGATCTGTGACGTTATATAAATTGTAATAACATTCAGTTTTAAAGTAGTGTGATATAGAAGAGAGCATTTAATTTAAATGCCCTCAATCAAAATATTAGTAAATATACTCTTAGTAGTAGAAACAGCTTCCAGCATAATTTGGCTGGGAATGTATAAGCAAAAAGAAAATTACCTTTTTAAAGTAATGCTTGTGACAAATATGTGTTTAAAAATAAAGGTATTTATTCTCTTCCTCACAAAAACCTATTGCATTATAAGACATTCCAGACAGTTATCTGGGCTTCATCACAGATACCTAAAGTCCCTTGGAAAATCTGTGGCTGGAACCCAAAAATGAAAAGGAATTGAGTAAAGAGTAATATGGAGGATATATTTATATGCCATTAAAGAAATCATTATTCTCTCTATTAGGACAACTGAATTTGAAGTTTTACTTTGCATATTCAGCATTGCCCTCTGATTTTGAGGGAGCCAATGCTTCAGATTCAACTGGGCATCTAAAAACTGGCAGTGTGATTGTCATTAATCATCATTAGCAAGTCAATCTCAAAAAAATCCAAAAAACTTAACGGGCAACAAAGGAGTGGGATACTAAAAATGTTGATGGTAAGTAAACCCAATAGGGTAGATAATGATTAATTTAATTACACAGTAATGTGTATACTTCAGATAAGAACGCGATGCAGATGCTTTACCCTGTTCCTTTGTCTATGTTCATTTCACTATTCCAGAATGTATAGTAAATAACATCATTTTGGCCAAGAGCTGTGTTTTAAATAACTATATGATTTCCAGACTGGATATTCAACACAAAATCCTGGGATTAAATCTGACCATAATCAGAGGAATATTTTAATAATACATGCCTAAGTTAAAGTGTTTTCTTTAGTCTGATTGAAATCTTCCAATCACCCCATTTTTTATTTTCAATCCTCAGCTCTATTATTTTTGCAGAGCAAACTGGAATTTCAGTCCCATTCTGAGCACTCCTGGTTATTCTTAGCACATGAATAAAATAACCAATATGGTGGAGGCCCAGTAGTTGCAAACTATGGCTAATCAGAATTAGTCCCTCAAGAAGAGAATGTCATTGATGATTAAGTGTTTGATCTACATATCCACAACTTTATCACACTTTTGTTAATGTGCTCAATCATAAGAATCTCTTTCTTCTCTGTTGAATGTTTTCCTAATTTGATATTTATCAGAATACCTGAACATAAAATGCCACAAAGAGCAAAGGATTTAAAAAAAGTTTAACAGATACTTAAATAATTCTCTGAATTTCCTTGTGTAATCTTGATTTAAATGACAGGATCATGTTAAATCGAGCCTTGTATGCATAAGGATTTCTTGCAGAGATGCACCTGTTAATTTGCAAACCCTAGAGTCTTGAGATACTCAGCTCTCTACTTGCTGAGTTAAGGAAAAAGAATCTCAGGCTTTTTGTACTAGAAGGTGAAAAATGCAAGCAAACAAACAAAAGCAAAACATGTAATTCTTGGTTATATGGTTTGTTTGCAGAACAAAAGCTTTTCCGTCTTTTCACATATAGAGAAAACAGAAGTAACTTGCCTTGTGGCAGTCAGAAGAGCCCTGTAGGGAGTAGGAAAATTAAAGGAAAACAACTTGGGGTAATTTCTTTCTTAAAAAAAATGTATTTTGAGTATTTTGTTTACTTCCTATTTACACTTTCCCTATTTCCCTTGAAACTGTAACTTTTCAGATGCTAGCAGTACAGATTTAATAATTCATCTGAGGCATAAATTTGACATTTTAGGTCTCCACCAGAGAGTGTAACTTCTACACAAAATTAAAATATTTATCTCAAACCAGTGAAAATCTACTTCTGCTTAATATAAACTCAGCTATTCAAGAGTGTCTCCCACATTCATAGTGTGCATAAGCCAGATACTCTGAGCCATCTGTAAAGATCAAATCACAGTTCTAATGGAGAGATATTGCAAAAGTGTTGCAAAGTCTCAGTGGACTTGGTAGCATTAGGTTCATGGTTGGAATCCATAATCTTAAGGGACTTTTCCAAACAAAATGATTCCATGATCCTGTGAAAGCCATAAAAAGTGATTCTACAACTCCAGCCCATCTACAAATAGCTCAGATTGTAAAGTGCAAAAACCTCTAATTGCTCTTCTGGAAAAACCTTTCCTTAGTACCAGGCTACCCAATCCTACACCACCATCGTAGAGCCTGTGAGAAAAACAAGGGAGTTTTCTGTAACACAACAGAAATTAATAAAGGCATGGCAAACAGAAGCCTACTGTGCAACCTTACGGATTCCTACAAAGTCTGAAGAAAATACTTGCTGCCATTGCAGGAATTCAACACCATCACCTGACCACAAAGTCACTGGGGTTTGCATAAGTGAATTAACTCCTGAAGATGAGCTGCATCCAAAAAACCATGGTGAACTTGACTTGGCAAGGGTTAAAGGAATGAAGGGAAATTGGTTTATACATGCTGCACAGATTGAAGCAATGCAACCTGACAAGGAGATGCAATTCTCTGGCTTTTTCACTGAATTAGCAGGTTTAGTGTATGTTTCACAGCTGCAAGAAAATTAGATAATCTGCAGAAGAAACAAGCTTGGATCAGCCAGAAAGGACATCAAGGACAATAGCCATACTGCATTTTCATGCTAAACAGTCTGAAAATGTCAATTTTTTTGTGTCAGAGCAAAACTACAAGAAATAGGAACATACACATCAAATTTCCAGGTCAGTGAGAAACCAAAAACTGGAAAAACACCAGAGTACATTTTAAAACTCATCAAAATATTTGGGGTAATATGTAGCCCAAGGAGATTTCTAGGATGATTCTATAGCTGTCAAATTTGGGAGGTAATGTTATTGTTTGGATTACCAGAACGAACAAACTGGAATAATAAGTCTCCCATAAATCTTGTTATTTGGAAGGTGGGTTATCAGAGAACAGCTCCAGAAATGAGACTGCAAGAGTGTGTGAGTATGGTCAAGAGGTCTTCGGACAGGATTTGGTGGTGGAGGTGGTGCAGTATTGTAGACCCCTGCACTGGGGAGCAGTGATAGGTATTCACAGAGAAGGGTTCACTTGGACTGAAAAATCACCATGTCTGGAGGCTCTTAACTTCTTTCCAAAACAAAAATCGCTGGCATTTTGGAAAAGGTCATTCAAAGGCTGCCAGGACACAATTACAGTCTTAGGACATCAGAAACAGAAATTGTTTAGGATTTTTTAATGCCTAGGTTTTGCATTGTCTTGCATTTTTTATGGTTACAGTCAAAATTAGAGGCAAAACTTGCCAATTTTCAGTCCTTTGGGATTGCATTTCAAAATTTACTGCAATAAGTGCTGAACCTCTCAAGTGCAAAAAAAAAAAAAAAAAAAAAAAAAAATCAATAGATACTCTGGATCTAGGGTAATTTAAAGATTAGATTGACCAGAACGGCAACCAAATCCTCTTTCTTTTTTTGAATCCAGAAAAAGGCTTAATTTGCTTTACTACCTGCTAGTAGTATTTCCTCAACATCAACCTTACTGAAGCCTATCTGGGATATAAAAAAGAGTAACCATGGGCATATTTACTAAAACAGATACCACTTACCTTGAATTTACAGGTTAAAGGAGAGAATAGAACATACACAGGATATTTACCAGTGATTTATGGGAGGATTTCTTTCTGACATCATTTGTTCAAACCATCAGTGTAATAGTTACATCACTTCTTATTGAAATGCAGTTTTTCCAAGTCTTTGAAAGATTCTTGAAAGTTGTAGGGTTTTTTTAATGTAGCATTTCAGAACATAAGGAAAAATCTCTTCATTTTCCTAAGATTCCAAGCATGTTGGAATAATACATCATTAGTATTACCAAATCTCTCATAAAATTTAAGGAAAAAATAAAACTGTGGTACTGTACATTTGGGCACCTGCAGTAAGTTCCAAAATATTACAGTTAAAGATTAATATAGTTTTTGCTACTGCCATTATTCATTCTAATATTAATAGTATTCTGTGTGAGCTCAGCTAGAGCAGAGCCATCAGTAAATGTTAAAATTCTTGTTACAGGTTCCTGAACAGATTACAAGCAGCAACAAACTCAAATTATATTTCAATTTTCAACTATTTGTTACTAAAAAATAACATTAAAAATCTCACATCATCTTTTTACCAGGTTCAAGAAGTAGATTAAAAGAAAGATTTGACCAGACACACAAACATAAATGATTGTATTATAATCCCATATACCCTGAGCCTACAAAACAAGGTTACCTTTTTTACATTAAAGAACTGCAACTCACACTGTTTTAAATCAGAATGTTTCGTCTTCTTTGTTAGAATATGAATGAACAAAAAATTCCCTCAAAAAACAAGGACAAGGGGAGCAGAATTAATCTGGCCTTGAGTTATACAATTTAAAAAGAAAACATGCTATAACTCATATGCTTATAATTCCTGGCCTCCTGTTTTGTCAAAGAACATCAGGCATGGAGAGACTAATTTTAACTCAAGTTTCCAAAGTCAGGCTGTGCAAGGCACCTACAGATGCTGCCCCATTTTCCAGGCAGTCTTATTTGGTCAGGAGATAAATCCAAATCCATGAATGGTTTTGGCAGTCACAGGCTTTCCAGAATAGAAGCCAACATTTAATTTCCACATAGACGTGCTCTGAGGAGGAACATGGCTTTATATTTCTAAAGTAATCCACATGTATTGAAATTTATTGAATGAACAATATTCAAAGAGAAGGTACCTGACTAGCAAATTCCTAGGAAAAGATAAATATGCTAAGTGCCTTGCAATTAAAAAACAAATAAATTAATTTTTAATTGATATATTAATTAGTTGAACATACAAAGCCAGACAATGCTTTAACCACATTTATTTAATGTATTCATTTTAACTGTTACTGTAACGTTCAATAACTGTAAAAAGCCCCAAAGCCAGAATCTTCTCTACTAAATAAAGACTGCAAAATCTCTTTTTAAGTAGAATTTTTCACTGATTTAAATATGTTCCAGAATGGATGAAACGAAGTAAGCTCTGAATGTTTAAGAATCTTATATATAGCCTATGCTCTGCTTTTACTGTAAAGTGAGACTGATTTTTTTTTTAAACACATTAACTAAAAGTAGTTTACCCTCCACTGTTGCAGAGTTTAGCTGAACTGCACTAACAAAGAAGCACATGCTTACTCAAGGACACTCTGCACTGAGAGTAAAAGCCACAACAACCAGATCTCAGTAAAAGCAGAGTAATTTCCTATAGTTCACACGGGCATATCTGTGATTAGACTTAGGCAACCAAGATCCAGCTCTGATGTACTGACATCCATGGCAGCTTCTCCCTGCCTGCCCCTTGTAACTCGTCAGAGCACAGGATATCTTAATGACTTCAGTTACAAAATCTATCTCTTTTCCTGATGCATGTCACACATTTGTTATCATAAAGCATTAGTAAGTGTCATAGGAAGAGAAATGCCTCCCAGAAAACTACTGAAGCCTAAGAGAAGCTGAAAGCAGAAATTAATAAACCACTGAGGCACACTTTAGTGGGACAGGTTAAACTCTGGTGGGTCTCTCATTCAAGAAATTACTGTATCCACTAGTTTGACCTTGAAGTTTGTGATTAAAAATGTCTTGGTGATATCATGCAGCCTGAAGTAAAAAACAGCCAGTCTTGCATAAGCTACAGCAGGCTAGGAGCTTGTCAGAGTATCAGTTGAGACAGCAGGTTCCAAGTCATTAAATCTCAGTTTATATTATACTCCAGAGATGTCTTCAGCAGCAGGATGGTGTGCATTACTGTGTAGGCAAAATAGGAAAGACAAATGTTGAACTGACCTCTTCTCACTGCAATCTAGTCCACTATACTAACAATTACACTAGAGATGTCTCTAAAGGTGTACAGTGAACTCCACAAGAATAAAAATGAAAGTTGAATTAATGAAGATAATATCACCTGATTCACATTGCAAAAAGACTGTCAATTTCTTTGTGGGAAAATGTTTTGGGGGTCAAATAATAATGACCAAAATCACACTCTAGCATAACCAAATTATTTCTGACCAATCCTAATGAAGAAAAAACAGAAGAGACACTGATATTCTAATCCAATATCATTTAAATTATCTGGGAAAGATTAAGTAGAGGGAGCTTCAATACTGAGAGAACTCAAGCAACATCATAAAAATGTGCAACCCTGCTGCAATTACCATAAGCATAATTAACATAGTTTAAAACTTCTAGTGTCTGCAGGAAATAGAGAAGCCAAAACAGAAAAGCAGTTTAATTTTAAATGGTTAGCATTATGTTATGTTTTTAGGGTTGACTGGGCATGCATTTAGAGATGTCATTATAAAATAATTAAATTGGAACTTAAGAACAACAAGGGACTGTCACTTCCAAATGAAATGGCAGGAAGAAAATGATGGCTAAACTGGTCACACTAACAAATACTGGAGGAATTTACACAGCTATGGTCTTGTTCTACCAGGGCTCCATGCTGAGAATGTCAGATGTTGAAAGCTCAGCAACAGCTCAGCAAGTACCAAAGTGACTGCTCAGATGAAGAGCTCACCTCTGCAGCAAAGCTACTCAATGAAATATAATAAAAAGACATGGCATCAAATCCCCCAGACACCACAGTAAATTTGTTTGGATACAAACATCCACTTCAATTCACTTTGTCTCTTCCTTTCAAAAATGATTTTAAATATCTCTCCACTCAGTCTATCATCTTTACTGTTTCTTGCCAAATTTTAAAGCTGATAAGAATTAACTGCAGTTTTCCCTAAACTTAAGGAAAAAATTATTTTCAAGAATTCTCTATTTTTCCATCTTTATCTTCTTTTATGTGGAATAATATCTGTTTCAATTTTGCACTAACAACCTCAGCTGTGACATTATACTTAATCAATCTGAAGAAACAGTTGGCAACATTGATCAGAACATCCAAGGACAATTAAGCTTTTGGGCTTACTACCTAAAGTAATTATTACTTTGTAAAGAGTCTAATGAGCTATTAGTCCTTTTTGTGAACCTTACTATCATGTCTTCATCTCCACTATCACTTCTCGTAGCCTAGCAAAGATACACAAGTATTGGAAATGTTTCACTGGTGGTTAAACAACCAAAAGTCCTAAATGACAAAGGTAATTTTGTGTGTAATTTTAATGTTCTGAAGGCAGTAAGGCTAGGCTAGTTATATGCTTGAAGCTGTGTGGTCCTTATTTATACCATACAGGAGGTTTCACTTCTGTAAGAAATATGAGGAAAACAAATTGGCTTTTACAAATTCTCAGATAAGATTCAAACCAAGGCATACTTTAACAAACAGTATTGGGGGTACGTGCTCAGGGGCACTGCATCGTTCTAACACTGCCACTGATGTTTCCCTCATCTTTCAGAGCTGGGTATTTGGAAGACTCCCCTCACCAGGGCTATGCCATCTGGCACATGCCACCTGGCATACCTGGGCTGCAATGGTTGAGGATCACTGCCTTAATTAAACACGTTTTATCTGCCTCACAGGGATGCCAACAGTAATGGACAGTCGTGGCAAGGTAGGTACTTGCTCACACACTGAACACACACTCCCTCATGGGATCTGCAGGGCATTTGGAGAGCTTATAAATACAGGGGATGTGGTAGGATGTAGTATTACGATATCCACAGTACCCTTCCCTTCCAATTATCCTGATCTTAGGCTTTTTTTTTCTACCACTTGTCCTGCATCTCACAGTTGTTCTATTGCAATAATTTACAAATCCCACCAGGACTTTGTATGTGTTGCATATTCAAGCACACTGAAACACTTCTGTAATGACTCAGCACAGTATTCACTGCAAAAGATTGCAACCCTTTGGCAAAATTTCAGCCAATGCTGAGAAAGAAATACATGTTCAAGCCCTCAAACACAGAGTAACTGGGAAGTATTAAAATGGGTTAGGTATTAAATGGAAAGATAGATTACACATTTAAAAAAACCCTCTGAATTGTTTAGAGTCCTTGAAAGATTTCCTTCTAGGATTTAGTACATTGACTTGAGTAGATGATGTATTACCTATTTTAGTATATTTACAAAAAAATAAATTTACAGGGGCTAAGAAAAAGGTTAAAAGCCACTAGGAACTGACCACAGCATAAAAGTGAGGGAGAACTAGGAAAAGCTGCCTGTCTCAGCTGTGTGCCTCAGCAGTGCTTGGCGAGGCAGAGCTGGGGATGCTTGCCCAGAGCACTGCAAAGCAGGAGCTCTCTGCAGCAGCAGGAGGTGCATGCACTGCAGAGCTGCTGTTTCACGTGCAGAGGTGCTGAAGGAGGGCCCTGCACTCTGAAATGATGGGCACTGCCAAGATGATCAGAATTAAGTGGTTCCAAGTTATCCCTGTTGGGAGGGCTGGGATAGTGGTAAAAAAGAATGTTAAATAAACCAGGAAGGGCAATTGAGATCTTGTATTGAGCCACAGGCTAAAAGAAGGGGAAAACATGAAGGTTATATATCAACAGGAAAATAAAGTTGCTTATGGACTTTTCTTTGACCTACTCTTAACATTAAATTATCTCATAATTCAAAGCAAAATATCTACATAAAAATCAGTACAAGAATATCTACCCTAGTGAGAAGGGAGAAAAGAAACTAATACAAGCCTTGGGATCTGCAATACCTTGTTCTAAAGCCAGACAGTTAAGAAGTCAGTCATCTTGTAGATCATTCCTGATCATCAAATATATTTTCCAAAATAAACATTGATTATTATGGTCTTCAAACACAAACATAAGCAGAGCATTTCCTCCCAAGCTACTCTTGTTCCTTTTTATTGCAAAAGTGGAAATAATTTTGATTAAAAGAATTTGGTTTTCAAATCCTTTGGGTGTCCTTCTTTGAATTTTCTTTCTTCTTTAGCATGGTATTTTTCTTATTGAAACACAATGTACAATGACTCGCCAAACCATGTTCAGAGGAAGAATCCTAGGTGGGATGAAAGAAATAAAAGAGCTGCATTCAAGAGAGGGAGAAAAGAATCCACAGCAATGATAATTATGTGGAAGTTCATAAATCATTGTCAAGATCTCTCTGCTAGCACTCCACAAATATGACTGGCATCTCATTTAATAATACTTCAAGATTAAGTATCCTTGCCTTTTATATTTTTATTCTCTCTCAGAGTTTTACTTCCAAGCCTGCAGCCTTCTGTGTTTGCAGTGAGTGTCTTTGTAGAAGTACAATATACCTGCTGAAAATATAGCAGTCCAATCAATTACCTTGCCAAAAAAACAATCTTAAAACATGATCATCCAAACAAACCCCAAGGAAGCAGTTAACCACATTCTAAAATAATGAAAGGCATTCTTCCTGGAACATAAAATGCAAGCACACAAATAATCCTGGCCAAAATTAAAAGTGTGTTTGTAAAGAACGAAAGATCTGTGTTGAATTCTTCCAAAACTGGATGTGAAAAGCTTTTCCCCTGACTAGATATTTGTAAATCTTGTCTGCCTGGCTCTTTGCTATTGCCATTTCAATTTTAGAATTGGAAATAGTCATGTGATTTCCAATGTAACAATTGCAAAAACCCCATATTAACTTGCAAAAAAAAAAAAAAAAACACAAAACAAAAAAAAAAAAAAAAAAACAAACCTAAACCAAACCAATAAATTCACAAAAAAACCCAAAAACAAAACAAAACCAAAAAACACCAAACTTCAGTCTGGCCTATGTGTTCACAGTAAGTTTAATGACAGGAAACAGATTCACTAAATCTTTTAAACTGGAGGGACTGCTATAGGCAGCTGCCTAACGTATAGACAACTCTTTATTGAGCCAAAATTAACATTTGGGCATGCAAGCACAGACATATTCTGATTATTTTCAGAGATTTCTTCTGTATATTCTTTTTCAGTTGCTCAAACTTCTTCAAACTGATATTTTTGTGTTCACTTCATGCTTTGACAGTTCAGAAACAGTGAATTATAACTTATGGTGTGGAATTCAGAAAGCCATCTGCATGTGGGAAAATTGTTGGTTTATGCACTACACTGGTATAAGTAAGAACACAACACTTGCTATGCAATAACCATTAATTGTAGCAAGAAAAATGCACCTTTTGTTATGGATACATTTTAACACGTTTTGAACACATTTTAAAGTGCTACCTGATATTTACATATTAAAGATCTACACATTATATCATGCACTGTGCACACACACCCAAGCCACTGTCATGCATAAATATGCAGCTTTCTCCAATAGTCCAATAAAGCAAGGTACAGGTGGACTTCCAAAATACACACACCTTTGTTATCATACAAACACTGTTAATTTATTTTGTTGTATGCATCATACCACCAGTATGATACCACAAATAAATTAGAAAAAAAAACGAATTCTAGTCAGCCCTGAGGCTGCTCTCTCTTCTTAAGTGTTTCTGCTGCCCCCTTCACCTAAATTCTCCTCTGCAGGGATCACTTCTAGGCAGAATACCAGCATCTTACTTAGCTAACCCCCTCAGCTTCACCTTCTCTGACTAGCAGTGTTCCCTGGAAGTCCTGGAACTCTTTCTGAAGCCCTGGAATTTTTCATAAACTGCCTCCTGCAGGCAGCAGAAGGCCCAAACTGACCAAAATGCTATATTTTGCCCATTTGCCAACCTGTATCACAACTTAAAGACTCCACACGGATTTAGTGATGAACATGAAGACACAAACTAAGGCTCCTTTTAAAAATACTATGATGAAAGTAATCTCAAGAAATGCTGAATTATTAATGTATGGCTAACCTTTTAGCTTCCCTTTTCCGTTTTTACTTTGATCTAAGCATACTTCTTTCATTAAAGTACAACCAACCCATTTTAATTTGTCATCTTAATTTTTCAATTTGTTCATTGCAGCCTGAATAAACCTAAATCACCTCATCAGATGATGTGAGAGGTAGCACAATTTCCATAATATTCATTTGCTGTTTAAAATGCATGCAATATACAGGCATCAACTCTTAGTTTTCCTCTTTTCTTTCTGATCTTGTCCTTTCTTATTTCTCCAAAGTAGAGATTTTTCTTGTTTTAGCTGGAGTTGAAATTGGTGATTTTTTCTGGCTCCCAAATCAAAGCGCCTCCACCTCACATAAAGGCAATCTAACCCATCAAGGCCCTGCTGCACACAGCAGCTTCATCAACTGATGGCTATTGATGCCAAGCCAACACAAACAGTATGAATGTTTTTATTTATCTCAGGCTGGACCTTTAATATTTGATGTACTGATTGAACAATGTAAGCAATCTTGGCGGAGGCAGGGGAAATACAGGAGATACAGAGAAAATTAAAAGACAGGCAGACAAATGACAAGGCTGTGATGAAGAGCACTTATAATTTGATTTTTTTATATTGCACACATATAGGGCTAGGCATAGTCAGGCCTTAGACCAGACTTATCTGGAATTAAACACCCTTTTAATCTCCAGGCAGCTGCAGCCCAGCTGCCCCCACAGCATCTCCCATGTTGGGCATTGCCCATCAAACAGGGGAGGTAGAGCTCTCTTAACTGCTCTATCACAGTCATTGCCCTCAAAACCCCCCACTATTTTCATGCCTCTACTCCAAACTTTTAAAACTAGATAAATTCTACTCCCAAAGAAAATTTCCCCAGTAACTTCAGTGTCACCAATATCCAGCAGCTTAGAAAGGCCAACCCTTCTATAATTTCCCCTGATGTTTCTACCTTTAGCTACCATTCCTCAAGATAGATAAATAACTACTAAACAGTAGTGGTGAGGAATTAACTCTTCTCTCCCCTTGGAATACTCTTGGCCAGTTAAGAGTGCTGATACAGCTCTTGAATGACCTCCCCATATCCAGAACTACAGCCTACATTCTTCCACAGCATTCACCAAAGTACATCTATTTACACCATTTGTCATGGAAGATATGTTTTGTAAAAAGCACATATATAGAGACAATTATTTCATAATGAGAAGACTTTTGCTGCGTATTGATTTCTATAATTGATAGTAAAGGCATCTAAATAAATCTGGGGCAAAACCCTTGTTACTCTTTCTATGCATCTATGAAAAAAGTTTTGTTGGTGGGATTCTCTTTAGCGTCTGTACCAGTCACAGTCAGCTTGCTAGACTTTGTATTAATTATTTGTTTTTGTCATTTCAGAGGGAGGTGAAGCATCAATCCTGATGTGTTCCTTTAAACCACTGTCATAATACAGAATAGAAATACACTATTGGGAAATGTGTGAGGAACTGTTTGTTACATATGACAGTCTCATAGTGCTGCTTTAACAATGTTAGAGTGAGCTTCTCTACTAAATTAAAGTGCCTTTTAGTATTAAAATTACTACTAACCACTTATAAAAATAGATGTACACTTATTTCCATTTTAGAAGAATAACAGTTCTATAGCAATTTGTTCATTCGAGAGTTTAACAGAGATGAATATTAATTTTGCCTTTAACTCCACTTACAAAAAACCATACAAATTGTACCTAGTGACTTTGTTTCACAGGAATTAGTTATCTGCAGAGACCATTAGAATATTGATTTTTCTTCAGTTCAATTTCAAAAAAATAACTACTGTTAATTGTTCAGAACGACTTGCAAAACAGAGCACTTCATTAATAGTGAGGACCAAGCTAACTATGTGCCATATGATTTGGTATGAATAATTACTATTAGCATGATGAAATCTGCATCAGGAATCATCACGTATTTATTGTATCTCCCTCCATCTTTACTTCCGTTTGTTTCATTTATGTTTTTAGTTACTCTTGAGAATGAACATCAAAAAAGACAAGCCAGGAAGAGAAGGAAATGAACCTAAGGTTAACAAGAGCAATTTATTCCAAGAATGGAATGGTGGTGATTGACACAAAATAAGATATATTGCTTTACTTTATCTTCTTCCAGAAGATCAGTGCAAAGGAAGGAGACTTCTGAAGAGGGACAACCTACATTGTCACAGCTTTCAGCTTAAACCATGGCAATGGCTTAGGCTTACGGATTGCAATTGCAAATAAATTACAGTCATTAAGGCTCAGATTTTGAAAAGGAAGCAAGAAATGCGTATATGATGTCTTGCAAATACTCTGGACAAACAAAAAACCCCAGCAAAATGCAGAGGTGAATAAATAGAAAAGTAAAAGAGATGGTTTTTGCACTCAAGTATTTTAAAAGATTGTTCCTAAGCTCTTCTGAAACAAAGCAGTGGTGACATAGTAGCAAATTAAGAAAACCCTTTAAATGCTGTGCCTTGCAGGAAAATTACTGAAGAAATGGAATCCCTTTTCCACTTGAAAGAGAAATTCCTGCAGTTCTGCAGCTCAGTCAGCATTCTAACTACACTTTGGCACAGTCATTCACAGCCAGTGCCCAGTATATGCTCAGTTACAGAGGGTAGCATGATTAGTTCTTCTGAGTGTGAAAATTTGTAATAATGCCAGTATTTAGATATTTTGATCAGAACCAAAATGTAAGTTAACACCACTGCAAGATTTGCTGAATATCTCAGTTTTTCTTGCAATCATAGCCAGCCAGAAAAACACTATTTAACTACTCTCTAGTGACAGTCTGTTTCTCTTCTGAAGAAAAGCAATAGTGTAGCATCTACTGGTTTAATTTTCACTAAAAATATAAAGAACATACCTATATTAAGACACTCCCCTTCTGTAAATGGACTGGAAAAATAACTTCTAAAATTAAACTTCCTATTTTAGAGGATAAAGTATTCCAGTTCCAGATATGCTTAACGACAACCGTGAAGTATGGATCAATAAAATATAGTAACTGTCCATCAAAAATATGAAGATAAACCTAAGAGCTGTGCAGTGAAGTATGGAAAGACCTATCTTTTCTTCTTCAATGTCACAGAGAAAAATGAGGTACTTCAAAACAGTAGAACAAATGGTTGAGGTTACATAAGTGACTGACAAAACCCAAATTGAATTGTCTTGTTTATTCTACTAGGTAGAAATATGAAGATCCATTTAGAATTAGCTACATATTAGCATATAACATATTAGAAGCTGGTGAATGTACAAAGATTAATACAGATAAGAAAAAAATAAGTAGGCTTCAAAACATGCCTACACTGATTTTTTATAAAATGCAGGAACACTTCAAACAGTTCAATTTCAAACGGATCATAGGAAGGATTAGTTAGAAAAAGCTTGTCTTTGACCCTGTATATTTCTTAAGAGTTAGTTAAAGGAAAAAAACAAACACCAACACCCCACTCCCCCCACACCTTGTCAAATAATCTGTTTATTATCAAGCAACCACTTACCACTTCTCTGCTGAGGTGTACTAGGGTAGAGATGAGCAGCATAAACCATGGATTAACACCCTTTTTGTTCATAAAACAGAATAAAAGCATGGCTTATGTTCTCAAAGCTTACAAGTGGGAGGGAAGAAAGAGCTGGGTTTCCACTAAACTGAGTTGTTACTGAAATGCCCCACATTCCCAAAACCTAAACAATTAATATAAAGTCCCATTCAACCAATTTTCTAGTCCTGAACAAATTGATCATGCAGCTAAGGCTATAACCATAACTTCAATTCAGTGAATTTTCCCTTTTTAGCAGTAAGGGTTATTAAACGCTATAAAGAACAGCCAGCCTCAGTGCCACAGAACAGAGCTGATGGACACGCTCAGCTTTCCTGGTGTCTGCTGGCCGGCTGTAATCGAAATGGGGTCAATGCCACAGGAGAGCTGGGCCCTCCTCCTCTGAAATATCTCACGTTCTTTTTCCTAATAGTTTTTTCCCCCCCGATTTTAATCTGTGATGATAAAAATACAACAGAGCTCTGCAGCATTAATTACATTTCAGCACAGTTTTTATACCCTTCAGAGACTGGAACATTTTTAGCTGTTGAGGTAGCAGCCACAATACCTGCTGAAATACTAACAGTAACTGCTTTATTTTATCATGATTTTAGTAGGCATAAAAGAACAGCAGGGAACTCAAGGAAGAGAATAGCAAAAAGCTCAAAAATACAACAAAATCGTTGCACCTTTTTGCAAATAATGTTTACCTAATAAGGATTCTTGTTCATCTACTGAGTATTTAAACAAGGACATTTAAGAGACAATGTGAGCCACGAATCTTAAATTGCAAAACAATCTCTGACTCCCACATCTACTGTCTTGCGAGGGGTTACAGAGCAAAAGAAATTCTACCATCCCTTGGGGGAATCCACAGATAAAAATGGAACAGGTTTAGAAAGATACACCAGAAAAACTGCGTGCAATCTATTTCTTTAAATACACAAAACCTTTTCATTTTTCTACTCTGTCCTTTTTGGAAATACACATGGTGACATTCTCGCTTTGATATTTTTGCTACTCTTTATAGGAAATCAAACAGATCAATTAGATGGCACCTTCTAAGACAGAATCACCAAAAGAATTAAAAATAAAAACAAATTAAAAACTAATACCCCACTTAAATGTCTTTACTTCACTGGGAAATGTTTCTAGTGGGAAAGTAGTCTAAAAGTTTACTATGTATAACTTTCAATTCTTCTCCCTCAGCCCCAAATGGTCTCCCAGCCACATATAAAAATTGTACCTTTAGAAAACAAGACTATTTTAACTGAAAAGAAAACAATGACAAATCTTTTTAAAATACAGTAACGTGGTAGCTGCATTGGTGACAGCACTGAAATTTCACCTGTGTGTTTTGATTTTTATATTAAGTTTACCTCTTTGATTAAATTCTGCTTGCATGACCTTTATACACCTTGGTGACCATTCAGCCTGTGGACAGGAACAGCAGACGAATACAGTTTAAATTAACATTAGAAATTATTTGTAAAAGTTTTTAGAATTACTTTACCTCAGGAATCCACTTATTCCCCCAAGTGGTGGGTAAATGTGAGCATTCATATTATAAATGTGGTGCCAGCAGTTTTGCATCCCCACAGAGAGACAACCCACTAGAACAAACTAGACAATCAACTACGTGCAGCTTCAACAAATTGCCCACAGGCAAGCAGGGAGAGCTAGAGTAATATTTGCACATGTTGCAAACTTCCAAATAGCTGAGATGTCCTGATTTTCACAGGTTTATGTTTTTAATAGGCTACTGGATGACTTTATACCATGGACAGCACTTTTAACTCTTAGGTTGCAGTGCTATGGTGGAACATGAAGTATTCAGGGGAATGCAAATAACTGAAATTACCCAGGTACACTTTATTTCTTCTAATATATATTTATTTTAATGTAAAATAGGGAGAAACAGAGTAAGACCTAATTTTAGCTCTTGAGTCTTCTTTTGCCCCATGCTTTTTAACTTTACCAAATTCCACACTCTCATCACCTTTTAAAAAGAAACAAAATTTAAAATAAATGTTTAAATATGCTGTACTGTACATGTACAACATAAACAATGTATGAATAAGAACTAACATTACTTAGATATAAATCAAGTGCATATTCTAAGTTGCTCACTTTACTCTGTCCTAAACAAAAACTTTTATATGTTGATTTCTTTTCTTCTCAGTCCTGGGAAGGCTTGTGCTGTTTGATCACCATAATTTAGGAGAGACTGAATGAGACATCCTAATGAGGAATTCTGTAATGGCTGCTTGCCAGGAAATCAATCAAGTGGTCTCTTTCAAAGTCTATCTCTAAGTTCATTAAACTAGTGGGAAATGAAGCTGTGAGTTTCTCCACCCATTCCCTGCAGTGAGGAGCACCGAGTGCCTCCCCAGGTGTGCACTCAGGTCACTGCCTCCGGGCACAGACACTCTGCATCTCATACGCTCACTGAGACGAAAACGGCTATAGAGGTGCTTTAAAGACTTCCTTTATTTACTGTAGTTTGCTCTGTAAAAGTCGAGGGAACTTAAGCCAATGTCAGCTTCACCTTGTATAGGCTGAGTCTTTATCTGGCTCCCAGTTCCTACCATGGGGATTCATCCTAATGAGTAGCAAACAGCTGTTGGGAGGCGCCCTGGATCAGTACAGCAAGAGGAACACAGACTGGCAGGAGCCTGTGTTTAAAGTACAGGTGCTGTAGAAGATAAGCAAGCCCAAAGGAAGTGATAAGAAGGAAGGTGATGTATCTGGCACCTTGCAGCTCTGTTCTGTCCACATGGCTGCTGCAGGCAGGCTTATAGAAAGCTTGCTATTCCCTCTCCCTCAGAGCTGGTGCCATTCTCTGATCACCTCCTGTTCTGTCCCACGTGATCACAAGGATATGAATTCACTTTAAAGTGTCACACATGGTGCCACACTTCCAACAGGAGTAACAGAATATATTTTCTAATAGCAGCATTAAACTTACAAACTACAGATGGAATATTTGAACAACTGGTATATACCAATATGATTTCAAAGACCAGCTTTCCTGACCTGTATAGAACCTACTATAGTTATTGCAGCTCTCCAAACTAAGAGCTTTTTCAATACATATGTTATAAAAATATTTTTCTGCTCAGCAGCTCTTAATCTTCTGGAAAAGTTCCCTAACCTCCAGAGTCTTAATAAATTCCAAGTTGGTGAGATTTGATTAAAGACTTTCTAGTATGAAAAAGGTTTTGTTTTTTGTAGTTATTACATTCATTCAATATGACATCCACTCACATGCTGCAGTCCAGCACAAGACTTAAGCTCTGCTTAAAACATACTTAATCCCACAGGCCTCTCCTTTGCATAAATCAGCTTGTTCTCTACATCTCACAGTACTAAATAATGACTGAACAATGTCATCAAGAATTAGAATTAGACGTCACATCACTCAATGAAAGCATCTAAACAGCAGTCTGAGAAATATTACTATATTACCAACCTATGACATAGACAATTTATCATGAATCACACTGAAAATTCAAACATTTCAAGTATATACTCCCTGCTGAACTCAATGTTTCAGAGAAGCACTTTTAAAAAGTAGTAAAATAGTTTGGTCTTTCAATAGGAATATTTCCTACTTACGACAACTGTTGTTTTTAATTAGACTGGAATGTACAGGCATTTCTTTAAGATGTGCTTAGAAAGATCACATTTTACCATAAAGAAACCCTATATAAGGGAATCACCAATGTTAATCCCACACAATTAAATGACAAAAATTAAAGGAAAGTATAATCTGACAAATTCATGTTTTGCTTTTTAATTGGTCTAACTTAACCTGGGCATCAGTTCTGACCAGTCCAGTTGTGATACAATATTTCACAAGTGAAGAATGTAGGCATAAGTTAGTTGCCAAACTCTTCCCCATAATGATAAGACACCCTTAGGTCAGAATTTAATTTTCTCAGCAAAGGTTCTCCAGGAATCCTTCAAGAGAAAAACTACAATTTAAGGCTCAGTCTTAAGCATTAAAAATGTGTGAGGATGTGTGTATTATTGACTCTTTCTTATCAGTTATTCAGTACTAATCAGTATACTTTGTTTTCTTGTTCAAAATCAATGTGGTAGGAAAACTCTTTGCATTATTTTTAATTACCTCAACAGTATGATTTTAAAAGTCTCTATTTCTCTTTCAAATAAAGATGCATAACCCAGAAATAACAACAAAAAAATGCTCAATACATAACTGCAGCTACAGGAATTATTTGGATTCAGATATCTTTGCCATAGCTGAGATAAAGGGTAGGCTGAGGTTTACCACCCAGTGAAGCTAAAAAGAGAACTCTCATAGATTTCACAGTATTATGACTAAAGCTATAGTGAAAATTACTCTACAATACTATCCAGAATTATATGGATCCCACTGACCTTACTGGCATTAACACTGCTAAAATATTGTTTTTAATTATTATTTTATTTGGAGTAGTCTTCCAAATTTGAGTCACAGGGCACACCACATTAGAAGAGAACACATGAAAAACTGGGGCAAGGTTCAAGAAAAGCAATCACAGAAATATTTGCATATTCCCAAATTATCCTAAAATCGCCACTGGAGTTTCATTTAACACTGAAGTTACTCATACCAGAAAGAAACATCATTTTCTCACTGTACAGGTCTCCAAAGGCCTGCATACCTGAATGTAATTCAGTTTCAGCAGCATTGTCCAGCAGCTTGTCACGTATATGCCTGCCTAGCTTGAATTAGCTTTCATAAGCTGTTCCTAGTTTGAATTCATTTTCATAATGCTGTTCCAAGGGATATGAAAGGATTAGACATGCTTAGAAACATTTCTCAAATGTTAATTGCCTGGATTTGGCCTCTAATTTTTCATTGTACTACTATGAGGTATGTACCACTATTTGGGGAAAAATTTCAACAGCATGAAAGATTCCTCACCCTCTCCCTCGCTTCTTTTTCTCTATGCCACCATTATGGTTAAGGTACCCTCAAGAACCACATGCCAGGAAGATGAACATCTTTGGTCAAAACTGAAAAATTAACCTGGACTTCTCATATCAGTTAGTTACTAAAGTATCATAGTTACCACATCAAGACAGGAAAACTTGATTTCCTTGGGACAAAATTGAGGTTTTTTATCAATCCCAAGAGGGTGAAAAGTGAGATTTTCCAACCAACAGGACTTCAGTCTGCCCTTGATGTACATACTTATTTTCTCTGGAAATCAGAATGTAGGTTTAAGAGGGGACGAGAAGAGGACCATGAACAAGTAGGGATCAAGTGCTCTGGATTGCATGAGCGCTTGGAGTGCCATAGAGAGTTCAGGGCCCCAGAAGCCACGAAGCTCTGTGAAGTTTCCCAGTCTGAGCAGTGTCTCCTAGCAGCTCTCAGACAGAAGGGTACTGGTGATCTGGTAACCCTGCAAGGCATGAGCTCACCTATGGTCTGCTCAAGGAGCTGATGTGCCTCTCACTGTACCTAAAAGTGAATTTCTACAACACTCCACAACGCACTGACTGTCTGTTTTAGGAGTAAGCTCAATGAAAATGAGAAAGACAGAGAAAGGGATCACAGAAAGACACAAAAGTGATGTGACTATACCAGGGAGCCAGGCAGTGATCTCTCCTGCTGAACCACCACCACTGCCAAGATTTTGGTAAATGCTAAAGCAGATCTGGAATACAGGGCAGAGCTTCCACTGATAGGAGCTGGAAGGGCAGCAATGGCCAGAAGGGAAGATACAGCCTTTGCTGAAAAAAAGCATGTAGTAATCATTGAAATAGTGGTGTATAAAAGTAGTTAAGTTACAGGAAAATTCAACCAAATATGTGATAGATTTTCCAATGAAAAAGCTCTGTCCAATCGATATATTACATTTCTATTCCTGCTGTACTTGTGTTTTTTCAAAACAGTTAATTTGTCTTTGTCCTAAATGCTTACAGATACAGACCATATTTTGTAAGATTGCAGATCACTTCCCATCCAACATAAGCTTTATTTCCTAAAATAAGCTTAACCAGAGAAACAGGTGGTTTAGGAAACAAGGCAGAGCCAGTGCAATTACAGCAAGACTTGACTTGCCTTCAGAATGTAGCCTTGATGTCTGCAAATCAGATTCTAATTTAAATCCCAGTGGGAAACTTAAAGATTAGAATGTTTATCACTGCCATGGTGTTCCTGTGTTATTTCATTTGGATTTGGACACACAGCATTAGAGTATAACTAGGTGAAAGAGTATAAATATATTACCAGCATGCCTACCTTTATTTTACTTTTGCAGATTCTTGCACATCTCTAACTTTAGCCATGTAAATACATTGAAATCAAGGGGACCATTAACATGATTAAGGCTAAGCAGCTGCTAATATGATTTACAAAACTGGAGCCCTGAAAAGCAAATGATTTCAAATAGGAAGGAGTAAACCCAGTCATCTCTGATTACTATCTCCTCCCCTGGTCTCTGTCAATTTTCTTTACTTTCACAATCTCCTTTTGCAGCAGCACCCAGCTCTACAGCCTTTTTGCCTTATTTTCTTTTTACAAACCTACTGATTAAAAAAAGGGCTAACATAATATTACACATAGGGAATCACATCTGAATGTGTTTAATTTCTGTAAACTGCCGAAAGAGCTGCTATGCATGGACAGCAGTGTGTATGTCTGAGCAGCCATATCTTCATGTTAACAAAGAATACACAGCCCTGTGCAAAACAGATATCCATCACCTCCATGAATGACTGCCAAAGGAAGGGAAATACCTTGTGGCCTCTCAGTGTCCAACACCCATAACCTGTCTCAGAAGGTTATCAGCAGTCTGCAGTCAGTGCTGTCACCAACGATCAAGCTGGGCAAGCTGGACCTGTCATCCTTTCCCTGTACAAGCCCCAGTCCCACCAGCAGCCAATGACCCCTCACCATCAATACCCAGCTATTTCTAGGTAAACTCTTCTCCAGCTCCATGGTCCTGCTACCTGAACCTTAACAAAAAACCCAGCTCTAATCACTCATCCGCAATTTAGTGATACTTTCCCACCTCAACCTAAAAGCTTGTTTTCAAGTGGCACATGCCAGCTTCAGGTCTTAGAATAAGGTGTGAATTCATAAAGAGGCTATCAGCACTAATCTAACTCATTTGTATTTGCAGTCCATATATTATGATTGTATATATACAGATCACGTTCATACATTAAATCTACTCCAGACACTCTTTCTAGTAATAAAAATTGGCCTTTATCAGCACTTTTGGAACTGCAGCAATAGCCTGAACCTCTTCTTCCCTTTTTGTGTCTCACCCAGCTATTGAAGTCACTGACCTAAGGGCTGGGGCTACCTGTCAGCATCAGTCCTTTGCTCAGACTGGCAGCACCTTTGAAATCCATGGCTCACTCTGAATTACATCCATATCCCATGCACTGACCTGCACTGCTTTACACCAACACTTTCTTACCTCACTTCATCTGTCAGTATCATGAACGAAAAGATGCATCTCAGCATTTTAATCTCTGCTGATGCAGCCTCAACCTTTCAACTAGACCCACCCCCTAAAAGCAGTGTACAAAATGTATAAATTATTTTCTAGCTTAAGCATGCTGTTTTATTATGGGAGATGGGAAAAATTAAACTTTCTTTTTCTTTCATTTGAGAGACAGCATCCCACAGAATATTGACATACTGCTCTGCCATTTCCAAAAAGAACACCATTTCAACTCACTCTATTCTGCTGCTTTTCTAGAAACCAAATAAAATTATTTCAGTAAGAGAGGGAGTATATAGCATCACAGAACATCTGAAAATAGTGTGTACATTGGCCAGCACTGAACAGAGCAAGAGCTGAAATGAGGTGTTTCACTGCAAAAACTCCTCTGAAGGCATTTGCCAAGGAAAAAGTCTGAAAGCCTTTCCTTGACTTCCTGAAAGATTCTTACAATTGTATCAGCAGCCATACTGCTCCTGAAGTTTGCAGTCACAGGCTGGCCTGGCTTTTGGAACTAGCCAACACCTTACCATAGCTCTCAGTGCAAGTGCCTGTGCTTATTAGTGCGAGTCAGCCGTGGAAACACAGAGGAGGAATTTTTTTCCTAGCAATGCCCCTCCCCAATAGCCTTAGGCTATAGATGAGTACTCAGATATGGATTGTCACCACTTGCTCAGTTTGAGGGTGACCTCTCCTGTTCCCACACCAAACTCTAATTCTCTATATATTTGAAGAAGAGGTACAGCCTGAGCCTCTAGTAACAAACACATGACTAAAAATTATGTGGGGGTTTTATGGTTAAGTCTAATATAAAAACATCCTAGATTTGGATGTACTTTACTGAATAGGCAATAATCTTACAAATGCACACAACCATATGGACATCAGTGAAGCTTTTCTACTATGTCATCTTGGAACCTGCCACTTTGGATGGCTATAAAATTCATTACTTTTTAAAATGCTGAGTATACATTGTCATCCAGTATATAATGTAATTATCATATCTGGTATGAAAATATCCAGGTAGCTGCAGAATAAGAAAAGCATAATATGAAACCTGAATAAAAATAAGACTCTCTTGTGGAGTAAGACATGTCTTGTCTTTTTAATAGGATGGAGGAAAAAAAAGGGCGTTGACATAATGCTGTTTTAAGATCACAAGCATCAACACTGCATTATAAATTATTCTCTCTCTCTTTGTACTTTATATTCATGTAGTCTTAAGCACTTGTGATTTCTCATCTCCAGGCATCCTAAGTACGCTTGAGAACCAGAATAAATGCAAACTCAGAAGCCTCCTTAACCTTAAGACGAAGGAAATTCCATTAGATTCCTCATGACATTCTCTATTGTCATTTCAGCACATTTATGATAAGAATATGGAGCTTTCTGCTTTCAATGACTCTTCAACCTGCTATCTACTGGCCTGCCTATCTCTTTAATAGTGCTTTGGATTTCAGAGTATAATACTGGTATTTACTGAAATAAAATTATCTCAGGTTTAAAAAATTATACTCAGACATTAATTTTAAATATGAAGTAGAACTATCCATGTTTAGCTTAAAATTGATTAACAGGATTGGATTTAATATGCTAGTTTATCACATTACAGTGATTTTATAAGGTGTGAATCTTCTTTTCAGAAAACCTTGTTTCTATTTCTTCATTCCCTCTTTCATTTATCTAGATGTGAACACTATGGGAAAATATATTACAGGCCACAAGTTCCCACACACCATTGCACCCCTCACCTTCTGATATAGAAAGCTCTCTTATAATTAAATTAACAGAAAGACATGTTAACAAATAAGGCAGGAACTTGGTTTATGGGATTATGCTGAGCAGTATAACGAACCAGAGGATCCCAAGAATTTTGAGTATGCATTTCATGCTCAGCAAGATAACCAAATAATTTCCAGAAAAGGAAGTCTACTTTTTTATTATTTAGGGTAAATGTCCTAAAGGACTTGATTTTGGGTCCCAAAACCCTAATAAAAATCAGTATTGTTTAACATTATTTAATTGATTCATTTCAAAGGTAACTATGAACTAAGGGATACAGACAAGCATCCAGTGGGATCTCCTAAATACCTAACTGTCCCTGTTTTCTACTTGTAAATATTTTCTCTCCATGTGGAACAGAAAAGGGAAAAGAGTAGTAGGTCACTTATATCCCAAAAATGTCACCCTACCTGAGCATAACTAAATTAGCTAAAATAAAAATGCAACTTGAAAATACAGTAATATGTGATATTAAAAGAGAAAAGTAAATTAATGCCTGCAATGAATTCTACATTATCTAGATGCATGCAAAGGATCAGGATATATGACATGATACTGGTATCATATCACATCACACACAACGTGGTCTAAGAAGCCAGCACAGATATTAGTCTCTTTGAAGTTATTCCTAAGACAATAGGAAGTAAATATAACTCTTGAAGACACAGAAATATAACAGCTGAGGGTTATGCAAGAAATACTCAAACTGTACACTGAAGAATTCTAGTTTAAAATAACTCAGTCATCTCGATTAGACTGTGCTCCACCATGTGCATAAACCCATCCAACATACATTTTTGATTTCAAAATGCTGTCTCTAACCATTTGACACTGATATTTCATAAGGCTTCCTGGCTGCCAGCAATCACATCCATCTGTTATGCTGGCAAGTGTGCTCAATCACAAGGTGTGTTGGATCTCTTCATTTTAGGCACCACTACCAGAGAAATACAAAATCCTTTGAACTGAGTGCAAATGCATTCAGAAAGTACCAGCTAAAGGCTTTTTGGATGGGGCAACAAACTCTGGGCAGAAAATAAAGAACAGATGAAAGAAAGGAAGAGATCTAAAGAGTGTAACAGCTCTGACGACAGCCTTACCTTTGGTGAGCAAACATTGAAAAGAGTCATTACCAACCAACAATCATGTTGAGTGATACTCTCCCACGAGATACATATTGGAAGTAATAGCACTATCTTCTATTTCTTCTACAGAGCTTAAAGGCCCCTTTCTGGTTTCTCTCTCACACATGTGCACGCATAGCTGTACATACATATAAATACACATGCATTTACTAAACATACACATATGTATAGCAAATACAAATATTATACACACAATAACAAAGGCAGGCATGTTATCTACACATATGTATATGTATATACATAATTTTTACTGACAAGCTCTTTGTGGTTCATTACAACTACTAAGGAGCAAAATCTACTGTGCTGTAAAGTCTTTTTGTTTTTCCCTGGAGGAAGACGTAGTCACTTAATGCTTCTGCATAGCAAACACACTTTCCTGCACAGTTACAAGGGAGAAAAGCCACACAAGAGAGTGTGGCTAATCCATTAAGACAAGTTCTGGATGTTCTAGAAAGCCACTGCAGCTCCAGCCTTGCTTCGTTTTTGAAGGAGAATTGGGGAAAAAAGAGAACTTGGGCAAAAGTTCTTCAAGCCATCATTTTCTTGCTACTGACCAGTATATTGGTTCAGAAATATTTAAGCATGGAAATCACACTGGAATTTGTGCGGTTTCTTTCTCTGCAACTATCAAGAGATCCTTAAAATAACTTATCAGCTATAAAATCTGGTATTAGCATGCCAAATAATTTTCAGATTATTTCCATTTATTCCACTAAACAAGCTCAGACATGTCACTCCTCAAGGCCTCATTAAAACAGTCTAAGAGACAATTTTGAAAAAAATCCTTAAATATTAGTTTCCTTTTTATTAATTCCTCTGCACAGTCAGGCCCCCCAAAGTCTAAATTCGTAAGAAAAATGCTCCATACTTTCACAATCACTTACAGATACTTGGGGTTTGTTTTTCTAGAGAAGTGGTGACTGTGCATATCAGTATTCGAACGCCTGCACTCAGCTCAGGAAGTGCTTTGCATTACCAG
>WEKY01043711.1:0-10081 GCA_013390045.1 Picathartes gymnocephalus
ATCACCCAAAATTAACCCAAAATGACACAAAATACGAACCAAAATACAGTCAAAGACTCAAAATGACCCAAAACCCCCCAAAGTTAACCCAAAACCCCCCAAAGTTAACCCAAAACGACACAAAATCCACTCAAAGACTCAAGACTCAAAATGACCCAAAATCAACCCAAAATAACACAAAATACGAACCCAAATCCACTCAAAGGAGACTCAAAATGACCCAATCCCCCCACAAAATTAACCCAAAATGGCCCAAAAGGACCCAAAATCCACCCAAACCGACCCAAAATCCACCCAGAATGAGCAGAGCCAAGATTATCCCTGCTCCCAGGAAGAACCAGCCCAGGAATTCTCCCAGCCAGGGATTGTTTGGCCGAGCTCTCTCTGGGCTCTTTCCCAACGCGATTAAAACTCCGCCGGACCCGCAGCTCCTCCGGGCCGTTCCACAACAAAAAAAACCAAACCAAACCAAAACACAAAAATCCCTTTTATGAGTCACGTTTTTAATCCACATCCCCCACTCCTTGGATGCTGCAGGACTTCAAAGAACTTCCCGGTTTCCGCCTCGCCCTCTTTCCTGCGGGATATTTCCCAACCCTGACACCGCTTTCGGGTCGAGTCCTCGGGAGGTTTTTTAGATGGACGTTTTCACCCGACACTTCCTGATGTTATTTTCCAGTGGCGCTCGGCGGTTTTGGGCAGCGGCTTCCAGAGGTTTCTGTGAGGTTTAGGATTCTCTTGTGCCATTTGTGTGAGGTTTAGGGTTCTCTTTTGGCATTTCCGGGAGGTTTAGGATTCCCTTGTGCCATTTCCGTGAGGTTTAGGATTCTCTTGCGCAGTTTCTGTGAGGTTTAGGATTCCCTTGTGCCATTTCTGGGAGGTTTAGGATTCTCTTGTGATGTTTCCAGACGGTTTAGGATTCTCTTGTGCCATTTCCATGAGTTTTAGGATTCTCTTGTGCTGTTTCTGTGCGGTTTAGGGTTCCCTTGTGCCATTTCTGGGAGGTTTAGGGTTCTCTTGTGCCATTTCCTGGAGTTTTAGGATTCTCTTGTGTCGTTTCTGGGAGGTTTAGGATTCCCTTGTGCCATTTCCTGGAGTTTTAGGATTCTCTTGTGTCGTTTCTGGGCGGTTTAGGATTCTCTTGTGCCATTTCCTGGAGTTTTAGGATTCTCTTGTGTCGTTTCTGGGTGGTTTAGGATTCTCTTGTGCCGTTTCCGTGAGGTTTAGGACTCTCTTGTGCTGTTTCCGTGAGGTTTAGGACTCTCTTTTGCCGTTTCCGTGAGGTTTAGGATTCTCTTGTGACGTTTTTGGGCAGTTTAGGGTTCTCTTGTGCCGTTTTTGGGCGGACTACCATTGTCTTGTGCTGTTTCCATGGGGTTTAGGTTTCTCTCGTGCCATTTCTGGGCAGTTTAGAGTTCTCTTGTGCCATTTCCACGAGGTTTCGGATTCTCTTGTGCCGTTTCCACGAGGTTTCGGATTCTCTTGTGCCGTTTCTGTGAGTTTCAGGATTTTCTTGTGCCATTTCTGGGAGGTTTAGGATTCTCTTGTGCTGTTTCTGGGTGGTTTAGGATTCTCTTGTGCCGTTTCCATGAGGTTTAGGATTCTCTTGTGCAGTTTCCATGGGGTTTAGGATTCTCTTGTGCCATTTCCATGAGATTTAGGATTCTCTTGTGCCATTTCTGGGAGGTTTAGGATTCTCTTGTGCCGTTTTTGGGCAGTTTAGGGTTCCCTTGTGCCACTTCTGGGCAGTTTAGGATTCTCTTGTGCCATTTCTGGGCAGTTTAGGATTCTCTTGTGACGTTTCTGTGAGGTTTAGGATTCTCTTGTGCCACTTCTGGGTGGTTTACGGTTCTCTTGTGCCATTTNGGGCCATTTCTGTGCAGTTTAGGATTCTCTTGTGCCATTTCTGGGCAGTTTAGGATTCTCTTGTGACGTTTCTGTGAGGTTTAGGATTCTCTTGTGCCACTTCTGGGTGGTTTACGGTTCTCTTGTGCCATTTTTGGGCAGTTTAGGTTTCCCTTGTGCCGTTTCCATGAGGTTTAGGGTTCCCTTGTGCTGTTTCCAGGTGGTTTAGGGTTCTCTTGTGCCATTTCTGGGCGTTTTAGAGTTCTCTTGTACAATTTCCATGGGCTTTAGGATTCTCTTGTGCCACTTCTGTGTGGTTTACGATTCTGTTGTGCCGTTTTTGGGCAGTTTAGGGTTCCCTTGTGCTGTTTCCGTGCGGTTTAGGATTCTCTTGTGCCGTTTCCGTGATGTTTAGGATTCTCTTGTGCCGTTTCCAGGTGGTTTAGGACTTTCCTGAGCCTTGAGAAAAGTGGGACAAGCCTCGCTGGGAGCGTTTACACATCACTTGTCGCAGCGTTGAGCTGCCGAGAACCAGGTGCGAACAATTCACCCGAAATGACGAAACGGTCAATAATAAATACACTCCCTGTTTGCCTCTCCTGAGCCAAACCCCAGCCTCTCTCCGTTTGTGAGGAACATTTTAATGCCGAGTCCTCCTGCAAATCCGCCGTTTATCCGCAATTACAGGGGATTATTGGGAGGAGGGCAAGGAATTCGGTGAGATTCGCTTTGTGTATCGAGGATCTGCCTTTAATGTCACTTAATCCGCAGGTAATTGCCGGTGCTCAGCCTCCTCTGGGGTGATTATTCAGCAGCTCAGGTGCTGACCCAGCCTCCCCCTCCCACGAGGGATGCCCTGGCCCTTCTTTTCCACGGAGTCTTTGCTGTCCCTTCCCAAAAATCCTCCTACCGAGGCTCGGTGTTGTGTTGTCCACCCTTGGGGAACGGGAGATCCTCAGCTGGAGCCAGCACGGAGAGCGTCCCTCAGGTTTTGGTAGTGGTGGCAGGAAAATGTCACCGTGGTCCTGGTGTCCCTCTGGTTTGGAGCCTCCTCAGGAATCCACCTCAGGGCTCAGCTTGGGAGGCGGAAAAGGATCCCAAAATAAAAATTCCCGGTTTTTATCTGGGTTCTCCTTCAGGTGGGACAAACTCCCGGAACTCAAGGGCAAAGCGGCCTCTCCTGGTGCCAAGTGGAGGTCAGGAGGGACGGGACAAGTGGGAAAGGAGATCCTGGAACGACGGGAGAGATTTCCCGGGGTTTGCCAAAGGGAATTTGGGAGAGGAAATGGGTTTTTCTGCAGCCTGAGCGCTCGCGGCAAAAAAAAAGCAGGGCAAGGGTTTCCTTGAGGACGTGGCAAAACTTGCAGAAACTCAGATTGCTGGCAGAAAAAAAAAAAGGACTGGAAGGAGCTCCTCCAGCCCAGCACCGTGACTGGAAATCCCTGAGCCAACAGAGCCTTCTTTTTCCCCCGTTCGAGTGCCGAGGAAAAGCTGTGGAGAATTCCCGGTGAATGAACAGGATCACATCAAAGGGATTCCTGACGCCACCATCAAAGCAAAGCGTGAGACCAAGGCCGCTGCCTCGACTCCGAGTTAATCTGCCTAATTCCATGTTGAATTTTGCAGGATTTAAGAGGTGATCAGCAAAAAAAAAAAAAAAAAAAAAAAAAGAAAAGGAGAAAAGTCTAATAAGAACTTTGGTACAANCAAGTTTTGGACCTGGTTAAAATCTCCTCGGAGCTCGACCTCGCTCTCCGGGTGTTTTCTGGTGCAAAGGGAAGGGAGGACTTTGCTGCTCATCGTATCGGGGTGAAATATCGACATTTCAATGGCGGAGCTCATGGAATTCCGGAATAGTTTGGGTGGAAAGAGGCATTAAAACTCACCCACTTCCAACCTGGACACCTCCCGCTATCCCAGGTTGCTCCAACCTGGCCTTGGACGCTTCCAGGGATCCAGGGGAAACCACAGATTCTCTGGGAATTCTATCCCAGGACCTCCCCACCCTCCCAGGGAAGGATTTTTTTTCCTAATCTCTAATTTAAATCTCCCCTCTTTTAGTTTAAAACTGTTCAGGTTAAAAAAGTCACTTCTTGCCATCCGTGACAACCAAGAGTTTCCATCTGTTTCTTGCTCGGCTTTTTGAGTCATCAGCTGCCTTCTCCCTCCCCCAGCGGCACCGAAACAACCCTGCTGAGAATTCCAAGCAGAGAACCCATCCTCGTTCAGGAATATTGGACCACGTGTGTTTTGCGGTGTGATCCCTCGGTTTTTTTACAGGATAAAAAAAAGGGAAACGTGGGAAGCAGAACGAGCCGCGGTCAATTCTCAGTGGCGCAGAGCGGCGGCAATGGAGGCCTCCAAGTGGAAATACGGAATATAATTCCGCAGGCTGCAAGACCACAATCGGCTCTTCAGCTCTGAAAAACCGATCAATACATTTCCAGACAGCAGCTGGGCGAGGCTTTGGCCTGACCAGAACTCGCTGGGGAGAACAATAACACCGGTCCACAGCTTTTGGGGTGCACCCAAAAATTGGGCTTCATTTGCGATCCGCATGATCACTATTTTTTTTTTTGGGTTTCGTTGCTGTTTGCTCAGAAAGGCAGGAGTTTGCATCCTAAAATCTGTGCCCTCTGAGAAAATCCCCCTCCGCAGCGTGACACGGGACAGAAATGCCCCAGAAAGTTCATGGGGAGGTTTTGGGTTTAGTTGGGACAGGGTGGGAGACGCTTTGGAGTCACCGAGGAGGGGAATTAAGAACAGCGAGGATCAGATGGGCGGCCGAGGGAGTGGTGAGGTGATAGAGAGGAGGTACAGACAGGCTTGAGTTACAAATTGCCTGGAAGGGGTTATCAAAATCCCTCAGCGGAATTATTGCTGCCACTGCCAGTGTCGTAATTTACCACGGCGGTGATTTCTGGTAGGTCTGGTTTGTTTTCTGCCCGAATTGCCCAAGCAGCTTTTTGTTAACAACAAAAAAAAAAAACCCAAAAAACAAGAAACCCCCAAAATAAAACAGAGATCAGCAAGGAGGGATTTACCTCTCTTGGGGCACAAAGAAATATTTCAACGGGGAAGAGAGATTTTTATCTCAGGCGCGAAGTCGAGTTAGGGAATTTTTCTGTGGGGCTCTGATCTGCCTACGAAAGGCCCAGGAGAGCATTTCTGTCAGGTCTGCTGGGAGGCATCTGCTCTTTCTGCTGCCACTCGCCAATAAATCAGAAGATTCGCCTCCCGCTCGATCACGGATAATAAATCCCCATTTCCACCCGAGCACTGGAGGCCCGCCAAGGCCTCGAGACAGGGCCCTGCTACTTCTCATGACAAAACCCCGAGTTCTGTCCCCTCCTTTCCGCAGCTTTGGGTAATTTATGGCCGCAGGCTGGCAGGAAAAAAAACCCCAGTTGGATATTGTTCTGGAGTGTTTACCCGACGAGAAAATAATTACTCGCAGTAATTGTTCTCCCGGCGGCCTAGGCCACGTTCCTGACAACGAGGGGCCCGGAGAGGCCCCGTCCTCCCTCGTCCCCACGCTTGTCTCTCCCTTTTCGTGCCGAAAAGCCAGCCCAGGTCCTAATCTAAAAAAATGTGTGGGAATCTAAAAAAAATTCCTGGAGGGAGGAAAATGGGGTGAGAAACGCCGTGTTCAGCCCTGGGGGTGAGGCCTCATCCGGGATCCAACGCCTTTTTTCCTCGTCCTTGCTCCTTCCGTTTTCCCGACCTGGAGCTGGGGGTGTCCTGACACCACATTTTGGACACCAGAACGCAGCAGCAGATCCCTAAATTTCCAAAAATATCTTTATTCCCAGCCCCAAGGCTTTGGGTAGGGCGGCCTCCTACCCAAAGGTCACGGCTTCACTGAGGATGGAAAACACCCTTTAAAAATCGCCGAGTCCAACCATAACCCTGGCACTTCCAGGCCCACCAAAGTGACCTTGGTTTATTCCTGACCGGAATATTTTGGATTGAACTTCCTCCCTCGGCTGTTTGCGTTAATGAACAGGTTGCGGTTTTCCTCAGTTTCCTATTTTGGAATAATTCCGGATTTAATTTTGCGGTTCTGGATTGGGATGAGGGAATATTGGACCACGTGCGTTCTGAGGTGTGATCCCCATTTTTTTTATGGGATAAAAGTTGTTTTTAGAGTCTATTTCCACCGTTATATCCATGATTTTTGTGTTCTTACTGTGCTTTCTTAGCTGCCCGGAGACACTGGGAGAACGACTCAGAGCTGCTGCTTTAAATTCCCAGATTCCGTATCCGGGAATTTGAATGTGGAATAAACACCTTCAGATAATGAACCTGCCTGAGCGCTTAAAAATATTGCCTGACAGCCTGGATTTTACTCCAAATCTGGGAAAAAAATGTGTCTACTGGCCATATTCCAGTGCAATCCGCTTGATTTTCACACTCTGGAATATTCCTGTCCTGCCAGTTAATTGTCTAGAATTTATTAACAGCTGCAAAAATTATGCAAATACAAATGTAGAATGATTTAGCTGTAAAAACATTGAATAAACACCTTGTTGGAGGGGCAGCCCCTTTGACACTTCAGGTGACGCAGATTTCACTGAAAACTCCCAAAATTCATTTAAGTCAACGTTTTTTCTGTGAATTTCCCTCAGGTGCTGCAATTTAAGATTTAGCTTAAATCACCGAGTCCTGAGCGCCAGAATTTATCATAAATTATAAAATATCAAATTCTCGCCTTCCCCTGAGCCCTGGTAGCTGACCGTGCTCTGTGGGGCAAGAAAAGAAAAATATTATCTCAACCCACATCTTTTCGGGTGGCGAAACCCCAAAGGATTTAATTTTTATCACCCCCAGGGAAGCGAGCGCGCGGCGTTTATGGATACATTGATATATTTATGGATATATTGATATATTTATGGATATATTGATATATTTACGGATACATTGATATATTTACGGATCTATTTCTTGTGTTCTGCCCCTGCAGGAGGAGGAAGGGAGGAGGGCACACCCCAAACCTGAGCAGGGAGGCAGCGGAGAGGAAGAAGAGGAGGGCTCGCGGTCCCAGCCCGCTCCGGGAGGTGACACCCCCGACCAGTGTCACCAGTCTCTGATTCCGGTGTCAGGCACCTCTGGGAATACTTGAGCTTGGAATTTTTCCCTCGGGGAAGTGCTGCTGAGGGGGGAAAATGGCAGGGGGAGGACACGAAGCCCACCATGGTTGGAATCGCCGCGTCGCCGACACAGATGTGCTCAGTGACCCTGTTATCTGTTCCTCCCTCTCCTTCCCATCCCAAAAATCCCCAAAAATTCTTTTCCATCCTTTTTTTACAAAGCGCTGGCACAGTTCCCTTAGGGTTCTTGGCATCTCCTCCCAAAATTTCACGGCTTTGGATGGCCGCGCTTGCACGTTCGTTCATCCTCCGAGCCGAGCAGCCCCAAACCTCAGCAGTGAGGCTTCTCTGTGCTCGGGGCTGCTAAAAAAAGGACATTTCCCCATGAAAACAGGACATCTTCCTGATGCCTTAAGTTTTAAGTTTTTCCTTTTTTTCTGTTCTGCATTTAGCGGCATATGAAGTGTTGCTGAGCTCTCCTCACAGAGCAGTCAGGCACAACAATTCTCTCCAGCTCAAGATTCAAAGACAATCATTCCCAACCTCAGGCCCAAAAGCATCAAGATCATAAAAAAGAGGAGGCCGAGCAAGGAGGATGGAACTTCATCATTCCAAATTTTTAATCGGACAGTTAAACTCAAGATGCAAATGCACAATAACTTCTAAAAGTGTGAAACCCCGTGCCCAGGCCCCTTTTCTGTGCCCATCTCGAGGCCCATCCTGGCAGGGCTGCAGCCGGGCTCTTGCATTGCCAGGCTGTGGCCTTGGAAGGCCTTGCCATAAATCCCTACTTTATTCCTCTCATTTTGTCCAGCCTGTGCTCCAGGCCCAACTGATGAGGCCTCAGTTTCTGAAGGCCTTTCAATAAATCCCTACTTTATTCCTCTCATTTTGTCCGGCCTGTGCTCCAGGCCACACTGATGAGGCCTCAGTTTCTGAAGGCCTTGCAATAAATCCCTACTTTATTCCTCTCGTTTTGTCCGGCCTGTGCTCCAGGCCCAACTGATGAGGCCTCTGTTTCTGAAGGCCTTTCCATAAGCACCTACTTTATTCCTCTCATTTTGTCAAAGGCCTTGCAATAAATCCCTACTTTATTCCCCTCATTTTCTCCAGCCTCTGTTCCAGGCCACACTGATGAGGCCTCAGTTTCTGAAGGCCTTGCAATAAATCCCTACTTTATTCCTCTCGTTTTGTCCGGCCTGTGCTCCAGGCCCAACTGATGAGGCCTCTGTTTCTGAAGGCCTTTCCATAAGCACCTACTTTATTCCTCTCATTTTGTCAAAGGCCTTGCAATAAATCCCTACTTTATTCCCCTCATTTTCTCCAGCCTCTGTTCCAGGCCACACTGATGAGGCCTCAGTTTCTGAAGGCCTTGCAATAAATCCCTACTTTATTCCTCTCATTTTGTCCGGCCTGTGCTCCAGGCCACACTGATGAGGCCTCAGTTTCTGAAGGCCTTGCAATAAATCCCTACTTTATTCCTCTCGTTTTGTCCGGCCTGTGCTCCAGGCCCAACTGATGAGGCCTCTGTTTCTGAAGGCCTTTCCATAAGCACCTACTTTATTCCTCTCATTTTGTCAAAGGCCTTGCAATAAATCCCTACTTTATTCCCCTCATTTTCTCCAGCCTCTGTTCCAGGCCACACTGATGAGGCCTCAGTTTCTGAAGGCCTTGCAATAAATCCCTACTTTATTCCTCTCATTTTGTCCGGCCTCTGTTCCAGGCCCAACTGATGAGGCCTCGGTTTCTGGCGACCTGGATGGGACGGTGAGGCCTCAGTCCCATGAAAATAACGCCTCTTCCCATGAAAACAGGACACCTTCCCATGAAAATAGGTCATTTTCCCATGAAAAAGAGCCCCGGGAAGAGATTCCAGAAAGCTCCATGGGTTTTGTGGATACGGCAGCAAAGAACTGCCGGGAGCAGGCCGCGCTCAGCGGTGCCTCAGGGGTTCTGGGAGCAGATTTGGTGTTCCCTGAGCCAGGAAAATCCAGGGAATGTTTGGGATTTGAGGTAAAAAATGGTGACATCAAGGAGAGGCATCTCCTGACCCAAATCCTGCCTTGTGCGCAAGGAAATTGGCTCTGGAGAACAGAAAATATCTTTATTCAGGCTCTGTCTCGGGGTTTGGGCTCTCTGGAGATGGGAGTGGCCACCACTATTTCCCCTCCCCAATTTCGAGCTGTTTTATTGTTTTGTTAGAAGCGGAAGGATCTCAGCTGAGAGTGAAAAAATAGGTGAATTTGGGGTTTTTTTTCCCCTGGATTTTAGGGAGGTTATGCGGTCTTCAGAGTTAATTAAACTGCAACCCAAATCAGGAAGCGTTTAATTGACATAAAATCACAAAATAATAAAATCATAAAATCACAAAATAATAAAATCGTAAAATCACAAAATCATAACACCATGAAATAATAAAATTGAAAACCATAAAATAAAGAAATCATAAGACATAAAATAATAAAACAAATCATAAAATCATAATTCATAAAATCATAATAACATAAAATCAAAAACCGTAAAATAAAAACATAGAAACATAAAACCATAAAATAATTGAACAATGAAATCCTAAAATCATAAAATCAAAAACCATAAAATCATAAAATCATAAGACCATAAAGTAATAAAACAATGAAATCATAAAATCATAATTCATAAAATCATAAAATCATAAAACCAAAAACCATAAAATAAAAAAATCATAAAACCATAAAATAATAAAATCATAAAATCGTAAAATCAAAAACCATAAAATAAAAAATCATAAACCCATAAAATAATAAAACAGTGATATCATAAAATCATAATTCATAAAATCATAAAACCAAAAACCATAAAATAAAAAAATCATAAAACCATAAAATAATAAACCCATAAAATCAAAAATCATAAAATCATGAAATCAAAAATCATAAAATCATAAAATCATGGAATTGTTTAGGTTGGAAAAGATCTTTAAGATCATCCAGCCCAAACATTCCCAGCACCTCTGATCTGTGTCCCCATGTGCCACTTCTGTAGGGATTTTTAACCTTTGGAATTTTAGGGATGGGGACTCCATCCCTAAAATTCCTGGACAGCCCTAAATGAGAGCAGCACTAAAGAAATGAAACTGATGCTAAACCAAGCTGATGCATTAAAAA
>WEKY01043715.1:0-41403 GCA_013390045.1 Picathartes gymnocephalus
TTGTTACTTGGGAAAAGAGACCAGACCCCACCTCACTAAAATCTCCCTTCAGGGAGTTGTAGAGAGCAGTAATGTCTCCCTGGGCCTTCTCTTCTCCAGGCTGAACACCCTCAGCTCCCTTGCAGGCCTTGTGCTCCTTCCCCAGCTTTGTTGCTCTACTTTGTACACACAATTTTGAAGATATTGTAATAAAATCCAGATTTTGCATCTGATTGAATTCTGCTGATTCGCAACTGATTCAAATTGTGCAAGTAACTTTTTCTTACTTGTTTACAAATCCTTGCACTGCCTTTGATAATTGGACTATTCCCTAAATATGAGGACCCTTTTTAAAGTGTAATTTTTGTTAATAGGATCAGTGACCTAAATATTTTCCTGCTACAACTGCTAGAAATATTTTTATTACAGTGTCACAATTCTCTGTTTAACTCTACTTAACCATTTAATTACAACTAGTGTAATTCAAGCAGAGAAACTTCTGTAGAATTATGTTACGTAAGAGCAGTGCAGTCTGGCATTGATGTAATGAAAAGTTGCATTTGTTTGTGTGTGTGTGTTTGTGTGTGTGTGTAAGCAACAGGAATTCAAACTCGGATGAAAAGAATTAGTGCCAGTGTTGGACTTTTCTGTCTAGTGTTTCAAAGCATTTTTCAACAGTTTTATTTAGCCTTTTAATTTAAGGAAGTTTAGTGTATGCCCTGCTAAGAGGGCCATGTGTTCTCTTGAAAAGTAGATGATTTACGATTCATTGTACAGATGTAATTGGCAGACTAACTAATCCTTACCTACAGAGAATTAAACTGTAAATAAGTATAGGGTTCTGATACTTTTGGGAAGATGAGTTATTATTTTGGGGGCTGAAAGTTTAAAATATTTTCCTTGCAATATTTTAAGTTTTGGAAACAGGTAGGAAAAGAAAATCTTCCTAATCTTCTTAGTTAAAGTGAGCAGCATTCTCTGTTTCCTTCCCCAGAGATATGCAGTCATATTATGTTTTTGTGAGCTCGTGGATGACAAAAATGGAATCTATCTTGTCCAAGGAGCAACGCATGACGAAGTTTTCTGAAGATCTTTCTAACCGCTGCAATGTCTTCATCCAGGTGTGCAGTCTTTTAATGTGTGATGCAGCAAACTGATGTTTTGGTGCAGGTTGTTGAACATATAAAGAAATCACAGGAGTTCTATGATCATTGGAGTGTTATTTCACAGTGTGGGAATTCTTATAAAACTTTTAATGCCCAGTACTCTTCCAAGGAAATATGTAAAAGGTCTCTTGATAAAGAATGTGGGGAAAGGGAATCTGACTAAATATTCGGCGGCTAGAATTTTAGATTTTTCTCTTGACTTAGGAAATCAAGAAAGCTTCATCTTCCCTGTAGTAAGAGTTTTGTGTTTCTTTCCTTTTGAGTCATGAGGTACTTTAGGTGGACTGAACCAGTGTCTAATTTAGTTTTATTTAGGACAGTACATATTGCCAGTAAAGGTTTTGTGTTGTTTCATTGTGCTTTGCCTAGTGATGGTACTTTGCAAGAATCTCACTTCACTCCGAGACAGCTGGTTTTGTTTTGGCCTACTAACAGCATGTAGTCTTAATGTAAGATGCATCTTATTTCTGAATTTATTTTTTGCTGGTTTTTATAAGTACCTATGTGCCTGACAGAAATTTGATGAGAATAGGTGTGTGAAAGAAGCATGATCCTGAATCTTCTTTAGCTAAAGACAGGCATGTTTTAGGATCTGTGGTTTTTACATTTGAATTAGTTGCAGTGGACTTAAAAATTAGTTCCATACTGAATTGAGTTTCCTACATCACTTGCTGTCTTCTCCTAGTTTCTTTTTCTTTCTTTTTTATTGTTACTACTTCTTCTTTGAAGTAAGTTTAACAATTTTTTGTCATGTTGTATATAATCAACATTGTATTTAAAAGCTTAGCATATATTGATGTAGAAATGATTGGTATCTTTATTGTGGGATGGAAATTTCTATTTAGAAAGTGTAAAACTGTGTAAATACTGTCAGTGTATTTATTCCAGAGAATCTGGAAGGTTTAGATTGTTTTTGTGATGGAATGTTTCTTGGGGAGTGGGAATTGTTTGATAGGTAGGTTTACAATAGACTGAAATTATTACACCTTTGAGGCTCTGTGATTATTTAACTCACTAACCTGTGTTTAATTAGAATGGCTCTAGAAGAGGTTAATCAGATGATCTAATGAGTCATAGGCAGTTTCGAAGTGTCTGCTAATAAAAGGGTCTCATTCAGCTTTGGGATCCCAGGCTTGCTTAGTGTAGTGGAGTGGTAGGCTCTCTGTTGTGCAGGGCAAAAGTTAGCTGTCTGTCATGTATGGAACAAAACAGAGAGGACTGATTCTATTGACATGGAAATATTAATTATTATTTTTTCTTCCCCCTGTATACATTTTATTTTTAGGGTTTTCTTTATGCATACAGTCTTAGCACCATCATTAAAACTACAATGAATCTTTATATGTCAATGCAAAAACCCATGACCAAAACCTCAGTAAAAGCCTTGTGCAGACTTGTGGAGCTTCTAAAGGTAAGCCACTGGATGAAAATTGTTTATTTCATATAGGAATAACGGAGAACATTGACCAAACGTCCCATATTAAAAAACAAAACAAAACAAAACCAAAAAAACAAGCGAAACAAAAACCTGTGATGGGAAGTGTTTTTGCATGCAAAACTTGTTTGAGAGTGGTTTGGTTAGGGAATAGATTTGGAAGGCTAGGACTGGGTTTGTTTGTTTGTTTTGCGGGTTTTTTTCATAGCTTCTAACTGGCTTCCAAAGTTGATGTCACGGAGTGATTGAGGTTGGAAGGGATCTCTGGACATCATTGGTCCAGCTCAAGCAGAGACACCTACAGCCAGTTGTCCAGAACGGTGTCCAGGTGACTTTTAAATATCTCCGGGGGTGGAGACTGCACTTTCTGGGCAACCAGGCTGTGACAGTACTTGGTTACCCTNACAGTACTTGGTTACCCTCATAGTAAGAAAGTGTTTCCTGATATTCAGAGGGAAACTCCTGTGTTTGTTTGTGCCCACTTCTGTCACTGGGCACCTCTAACAAAAGCCTGGCCCTTTTTCCACACCCTCCCTCCAAGTATTTATGTACAGTGATAGGATCTCCCTCCAAGTCTTTTCTTCTCTGGCTGAACAGTCCCAGCTCTCCCAGCCTTTCCTCACACGTGAGATGCTCCAGTCTGTGAATTATCTCCTTGGCACTTGGCTGGACTCTGTCCAGTGTGTCCGTGTCTCTCCTGTGCTGAGGACCCCAGAACTGGACCCAGCACTCCAGATGTGGCCTCACCAGTGCTGAAGAGGCGGAAGGGTCACCTCCTCGAGCTGCCAGGAAAGTGTGGGCAAAATGGAGCCAAAGCTACCTTTGGCCTTCTTTGGGACAAGGGCACATTGCTGCCTTGCACTCAACCTGCTGTCCACTGGGACCCCCCAGGTGCTTTCCTTCCAAGCTGCTTTCCAGTTGGGTGATTCCTGGTATATACTGGTGTATGGGGGATTGTTCCTCCCCAGATGTGGGACTTCACATTTCTCCTGGTATTTTTTCCAAAAAGGAAGATACTCTATTTCAGGATAACTTCAGAAAGCAGTGGTAAACAGAACTGAAAAAACCCCAAAACAAAACAACAAAACAGTCCTGAAACTTTTTTATGCTCCTGAGAAGTTTGATTTTCTCAGGTTCTAAGGGTTAATTGTAACTGCTAGTAACAGCATGTCACAAAATGGAAAGAGTCTGTATTTGCAGTGTGAATGAGTCACACAGCATAAAGCCAGATTCTAAAGGCAGCAATTTTGGTAACTACGTGAACTAATGTGTTTTGGGATTGACTTCAGGCAATAGAACATATGTTTTACCGAAGAAGCATGGTTGTGGCAGACTCTGTGACACACATCACTCAGCATCTGCAGTATCAGGCTCTTCACTCTATTTCTGTGGCCAAGGTATGTAATCCAAGTTCTAATAATTAATCTTCCTATCTAAGTAGCTTTAAAAATACTAGTTTTAAAGTATTTTTTGTATTTTTTTCACAATCTGTAGTGTAATGCTCTATCATAATTCAGAGATATATAAGCTTTCTAGTAGTTCCAAGCTTTTTCCTAGAAAACTGTACAGCATAGATAGTTATCTGTTTTTTGACCAAGAATTGTTCCTCTCTTCCTCTAAACTGTTGCATCTCTTGTCAACTTCCTCTTATGTTCTTTTTAGATTTTATTTCTAGTGAATTTTCACAGACTGCCATTGCTTACCTCTTTTCTGATGCACATTCATAAAACCATCTGTTGCAGGTCTAAGCAAACAGGCTGTTATTTAAGTCTTTGTCTTCTTGGCAAAATAGAGGTACATGATGGTTTACAGGAATCTACTGTGGGCATAAATTCTCTATTTCACTGTGGGATAAAGTGGCTTCTTTTTCTTATCAAATCTTTAATTTCAGAATTCAGGGCAGATATGAAAATGAGACTTTATGCCTGTTCTGATGTTTTACTGATTGGTTTTTTTCTTTCATCACATTCAATAGCAGAATTACAAAGGATGTATGCTATTGTTACTAGTGTGGCTATTAAATTTTCTTTTTATTAGGCTGTAATCTCAATTTATGTATCTGGCATCTCTGTATTTTTTAGGGTAAGCAAGAAAATGGTTGTACTTACAACAATTTATGTGTGTGTATATATATATGTATATATATGTAGCAGGAGTAGCATGTACTGAAGAGGTTCCAGACTTCAAAGTTACTAAGATAAACTGTATGTCTTCAAACAGTTCACATGTATATATATGGATAACTTTCATAAGCTTTTCAAATTGTATCTGTAATTACATTACTATTATTTTTAAATGCATAAAAAGATGCTAGAACTTTTGTGTTAAAGGATATTGGAAAGAACACATATGTGAACAATGTTTGGTATTTTGACTACTTATCAGAAAATATGTAAAAGACAAATGTTGGTAAATAGAAGGATCCCTTAGTATGACCTAACCTATGTTCATGTTGGCTGCACATATTCCGAGTGTATAGATAGGTAATATCACTGAATTGACAGGGTAGGTGAATCTGGATTCAGTTAGTTCTGTTCACAAAACATAACTTGTTTGCAGAAATGCTCAATTTATGACAAGTCCACAAGCTTTGGGAAGAAGTAGGAAGCTATTGCCTTTGAGCCTAGGTAACTTTTCTCTGAATTTCTGTGTCTTTTTGTCATCAAGAAAAGAGTGATTTCTGATAAAAAGTACAGTGAGCAGCGCCTGGATGTCCTGTCTGCTTTGGTGTTGGCTGAGAACACCCTCAATGGGCCAAGTACGAAACAGAGGCGACTGATTGTTTCCCTGGCCCTGAGTGTGGGAACACAGATGGTAAGTGCCATGATTGTTCCAGCCCTTCATGTGTTTGGTGGAGTGTCTTCTGAAAAAATATCAACTTGTGGTTTTTTGTGTTATTTTTTTTCTTCATTTTTACAGAAAACATTTAAAGATGAAGAACTTATTCCCCTTCAGTTAGTTCTGAAAAAACTGGACTTGATCAGTGAACTTACAGAGAGGTAAGCAGTGGCAGCAGTATATAGAAGGCAGCACAGTGTCTTGGGGGAGCTGGATCCTCGCTGTGTGAATGGTAAAATCTGGTCTCTGCATGCTTGTGGTGATTTTTGCATGTTTTAGAGACCAGGGTGGACAGAAAGAATTCCAGAGTTAAGCCTGAAGCTCACTTGTCTTTGGGCAAGTCATATTTCACCTAACTGTTGATTGTTTAGAAATTCTGTCACCATCCTGGATGATTTGGTTTTATGATACTCTTAACCCAAACCCAAAATTTGAGTTAGTAAGAGTCTGTTCGTGAGATGAGGTCGTTAGTTCACGTGTGACACCATGTTTTACCACTGTTGTAATTTCAGTGCACACTCAAGTTACATAATGCTTGCCATTTGTAAACCAGGTGAATATCTGGGTTCCATGCAGTTTTTATGGAGAGAGAGAAATACCTTTAGTGATTGACTCATGAGATAAAACCCTGGGATAAATGTAGACAGATTGTCTCTGTTGACTCACAGGAGAAATTGAGAGTACATGTTCGATCCCTAGGCTACTAATTGCATGTAATAAGAAAACAGTTACTTAGGACTTTGCTGTAATGTAAGATTTAAGTCTTTCAGAGACTGAGTAAACCTTTTCTCTAAAGCACGTATCTTTTATATATAAATAGGCTAGTGGAACAAAAAGAAATAAAAAGTTCTTTAATAAAGAACTTCTGGAGGTAAATGCATCTGGAACATTAATGGTGTAAAACTTAGGCTTGAAATGTACTTGTCTTTAGTTTAAACACACTCGCTGTGTTAGAAGAGTGGCTTCTTCCAAATCCATGTCTAACAATTAATCTTTTATTCCAGAGTTCGAGCACAATGCGACTGTTGTTTCTTATACTGGCATCGAGCCGTCTTCCCAATCTATTTAGATGATGTCTATGAAAATGCAGTGGATTCTGCTAGACTACATGTAAGTAATAATGTTACAACTTACTAACTGTTGTGACAGATTCAGATGAAGAGATGATAAACCTTAGACTGAAGCTCTTAAAGGAAAAGCTCAAAAAGTAAATCCCTGGCTACTACTGAGTCAGACATTTCTTCTCAGTCTGGAGGATATAAAAGCAATCTTTGTTCTAAATCTGTCTGTTAGATTTCTTTAAAAAATCTCGGGTTGCTATTGTTAACTGTCTGTTTCTTTGTTCCTCTCTTCATTCTAATTTGAAATGAACACCTGCTAGACTTGAACATTAAAAGCCTTTGTTCCTCATTGTGGTTACATATTTCTAAAGCAGGTATCACTATATTCAGTTATTCTGTGTTGGATAGTTGTCCTGTAGCTTTTTCCACTCCTCTCTTCTCCCCTTGTTGAAGTACTGTGTACTTGCTGCAGGTGTGAATCATGCTTTGGCATGATAATTCTGATAAAAATCATCTGTTCCAGGGTTGTACAGTACTGAAATGAATAAAGTGCAAATAATTTGTGATGAAATAGCTAATAATTAGGATCTTCCAGTCAGCAGCAAATAATACTTCAGATTAATGACAGGACGCTTCAGTAGGGTTTATGAAGTCCATTTTGAATAAAAATGGGAAGACTAGTGATTCGGATGTTTGTTAGCTTTGAACACTGTTTGCAGTTATGGTGACATATATTTCTGTTAATTGTAATTTTTTTGTGATAAGTATATGTTTAGTGCACTACGGGACTGTGTGCCTGCTATGATGCATGCAAGACACTTGGAGTCTTACGAGATGCTTCTGGAATGCTACGACAAAGAAATCATGGAAGTGCTCAATGAGGTAATTTGTTGTGGTTGGGAATTAATAACACCACTATGCTTGAAACATCTATATGTCAGGTTCGCATCTATTGTAGCAAATCTGATATGATCTGTAAAAATTGAACACAGAAGTTTGGTGTGAAGTATTTTAAAAATAACAAAATGTTTGGTTTGACTGACGATTTTGGTTATTTAAGACTTGTTTATAATGGTATCTGTGTTGGCTGGGAACATGAAAATACTGCACTCTAAATTATGTAAGTTAACAAAACCTCAGTTACAGATTTGACTGTGCAGACAGAGGAGTGCTTTTTGTTGGATTAGCTTCTGTTTGGATGAATGCCTAAAATAAATGCTACTGTTCTTAGTATGCATGCATGGCTTTTGGTAGTGAAGGGTCTGCAAATACAGATGGCCTCTTGACTGAATAATTATCTAGAATTGTGAAGGAGGTTTTACAAAGAAAATCCACGTTTGGATTTCCTGAGTCCTAGTTTTTAACCTTTGAACTACGCTTTTTATTTGACTAGTTCAAGACCAAACATTACATGTTATTCAGAAAATCAGACCAAATTTCCTTTTGCAAGACCCTTCCTCACTGAATTAGTTCTTACTATTTAGATAGATAGTCCTAAGCCTAGTTCCCCTTAAAAGAAGTGAGAATACTTGAGTGTAAGTTGTGTTAAACTCCTATGTGGAAGTTTTAGTCATGTGAAAAATGGCAGTAGGTAGGTAAACCTTTACCTTTTTTGAGCTGTGTAGCTTTTTCTTGCTATCATGTACTAGAACAAGAACACAGGAAATCACTACCTTTCTGGTTCCCAAGTATTTATTCACTTCAAATTGTGTGGCCCTACCAAAGCAAAGCTTTCTTTACTAGTTTAATCAGTCTTACACATATCTATGGAGAGAAATGTTGATTCTGCTAACAGAGCATTGTGAATTGACACTGAACATTACTTTTTTCTTTTTGTGGTTTGTTTGTGTGTTTGTTTGGGGTTTTGGTTGGGTTTTCTGTTTTTGGTTTTTTTTTTTAACTTTCTTGAATAGCACTTGCTGGACAAACTGTGTAAAGAGATAGAAAAGGACCTGCGCTTATCAGTTCATACACACCTGAAGCTGGATGACAGAAACCCCTTCAGAGTTGGCATGAAGGACCTGGCTCATTTCTTCTTTCTGAACCCCATACGTTTTTTCAATCGGTTCATTGACATAAAAGGTGAGGAGTTATACATTTGCTTGGTTCTGTTATTTTGATCTCCTGTACTTTGGCCTTGTGTATCTATTCACTTCTTTCCACACTTTCCTAACTAAATAAGTAGCATTATTTTAGTTCATCCTTTGTGTTCATAGCTTATGTAACTCATTATTTGGACAAGACCTTCTACAACTTAACGACCGTAGCTCTTCATGACTGGGCCACCTACAGTGAGATGAGAAACTTGGCAACCCAGCGCTATGGTTTGAGTATGACTGAGGCTCACCTTCCCAGCCAGACTCTGGAGCAGGTACAGTGCCCACAGGATAGCAATAGAACGTCTTCCATTCCACTATCATAGAACTGAGCCACTGAAATTAAAGAACACAAGAGCAGAGAACTGTTTGGGAAAAGTGGCCTTTAATTTCTGGTTGATTCTGGCAGAATTTTCATCTGCCTTTGGAGATCACACTAATATCAGTTAATATCGTGTTGGACTTGTATTGTTCATTTTTTTAACATAATGAAATGAATTGAGTATGCAAAGTCAGAGAATGTTTTCTTGAAAATTCAGTGTCAGCAATTTGGCAAGCAATAGATCCAGACAACTGTTACGAGTCTGGAATGACCTTTGAGAGGTAGGTCTTTTTCCCTGGTTTATTGCTAGCTTTTCAGAAGATTCTGCTTAGTGATCATCAAGAGAAACTATTTCACAGGCTGGACATAGAGGCCTTTGGGACATCTGTGAATTAGATTATAGGAAAGTGACTTAGAGCCTCCTAAAAGCTGCTAAACATAGTGACAGTCAGAATAAAGTTGTTGTGTCATCAAGTTAATGGTGAAGATATGCACTTTGCAGGGTCTACAGATTGCATAGTTCTGAAGGCTTTCCTTCAAGAGTTTTAATATCTTGCATTTTTTTGACAGTTTGTGTCCTTCCCTCATTTGGGTTAGCACATTGGTGAAAGCTCTTAGAAATACAGCCCCTTTTTCCTAATGTTCATGATGTCTGCGTCTTCCTAAGTTCAAAGAGGGCGTGGAACTAAGAACTCCAGCTGGCTTTTTGGCACAAAAGTGCTGTAGGTCAATTTCTGTTTCTAGCTTTGGTTTTCTATTGGCCATATTTGGTCAGCACATTGTTACAAAGAATTAAACCATTTCAAAACATTGGTTTCATAACATTCATTCTGGTATGAGCTTTACTTCAAAACAAAGACACCCCATACTTCGTAACCTGCCAGCCTCAAAAACCTGATAAGATCCCTGGCACAACTGGAAATAGGATATATAAATTTAATAGCATCATTTCTAGGCACAATGATAATTAAGGGACTCTTTAAGGAAAAGAAGTGTAAACAATTGTAAAATTTATATTGTAAATAGCAAACCTCAGTCTTTTAGACAGGCTGGGCTAAACAATATTAAAAAGTAGCTAGTTGCTTGTATCTCTGTACACATCTGTATGTCTGTAGAAATCTCTAAGGCAGGATTCAATTTTTTAGAATCTGAAAAGAGACAAATCTCAATTTTTAAATTTTTTTTTTTTAAGTTGTGCCTTGTGGAATAGGCTGGAGGATTCTTTTTGGGGAGAAGCTGGAAAAAACCAGGCAGGAGTGTAAATGTTAAAACGTGGGCTGAGCTGCTTTTTTCTCCTCTAAGTATTATCTTAAAGACACTGAACAAAAATTATTAAGAGGTTCTTCATTTTGCAGAGAAAAACATTGCATTCTAAAATACCTTCAAGTCACTGCAGAAACAGTATTTCTGCACCTTAGTGGTTAGATGTGTCCATAGTTCTTGACAAGTTTTATCATAGTAATTCTCAATAAATTATATTGTTTCAGGGTCTGGATGTTTTGGAAATCATGAGAAATATTCATGTTTTTGTATCCCGCTACCTCTACAATCTGAATAATCAGGTAAGGTATATCCCACGCTTTTCCTGGCATTTGACTCCAATTTGAAGGGATTTGGAAATGCAGAGTAGAGTACATGTAAGACTAGCCCAGGCTAAACATGCTTAGTGAGAGGCTTTAAAATAGTATTGCTGCTCTAGAAAAACACCTTCGGGGATGCTGTGGCTTGGTCTTGGAGAATGTTGTGTAGCTTATTTTGGATATGGTGTGCCACTAGGATCACTGCATGACAATTTTCCAGTGAAGCTAAAAGGCAGCAAGCATAATTGGCTGCTCTATAAGGACATAATATGTATGTGATTTTTGAGCTTGAATAATGTGTATCTGAAAACGGGCTATTGGAGAGATGAAGCAGTGACTGACATGGAGAACATGGACAGGGAACAAGCCTTGGGGGTTTCTCACAATGTGAGGATGAGGGGCCCACTACAGAAATGAGTGGCTTCCTAAATGAAAAGAAGTACTTTTTTTCATAGCATGTAATTCAGTAGTGAAACTCGTTGCTGTGGTATATGCGGGGTCTGAAGTGCAAACAGGTGCCAAAAGGCTTTAGACTGATTAATGTAGGATATAATCTCAATAAATATGGGAGTCTTGAGTGCAACATCTGCCTTGGAATTTTTGAATCACAGCTGTGTAGAAATCAGAAGAATTTACTAGATAAAGTTCATTGTATCCATGCTGTATTTTCTTGGTTCTTTCCCTAATCACCAGTTATCAGCTGCTCTCAGAAATAGGATATAGGCTATTTAGACGAATAATTTATAATAGAACCAGTTTTGGGTAATTAACTTTATTTTCCCCTCCCTGCCTCCCAGATCTTCATTGAAAGAACAAGTAATAATAAACACTTGAACACCATCAATATCCGACACATTGCTAATTCAATTCGAACTCATGGAACAGGAATCATGAACACAACAGTGAGTATTTTTTGTACTGTTGCTGGATTATTTGTGATTGTGCACAAAAACCTCCTCCTTGCATCTCCTAATAGTTTATTTGGTTATGCAGTTATATGCAGGTTTGGTTATTACAGTTTTAATAATGCAGTAATAATGTTCTGTGTGAATTAATAAAACAAATCAGTTCTTGGATGTGGCACAAATCAATATCACAATCTTTTGGGAGTGTTATCACTTCCAGTTGTTACATAAAAGTTAATGAAGAGATCTAAAACCACGTCAAAGGAGAGACATTCTAGTTGGACTGTTCTGGACAGTATGCCCTGATTTTCTCTTTATTGACACTTAGATATTTTCGCTGCAGTTTAAGCAAATCTTGAAAAAATGCAATGTTAATTTTTTAAGTTCTTGTAATTGTTACACTTGAAATATCAGCTTTCCAATTTGCAAAATAAAAGCTACAGACCTTTCAACACTTGTTGGAAAACTGACTTCTTATTGCAAGGCTTTTAATGATGTCTGAGGTGTAGGTGGCCATTTTAACCAGCCAAAGGTATTTGCCTCTTTGCAAAGAGGTGCATTGTGTCTGCTACAGCAGGAATTTATCATTGGGATTCTCAAGTTTGAATACAGTGATAAAGGTGTTTCCAGGTCAATGCTTTCCAGTCTGCTGCTTAACTTCTACCTTGTTGCTTTTTCCTTTTATCTATTCTTCTGGTTCTGTCAAAAGAAAAAGAAAAGAAACTTGCTGAAACATTGAACCCACTCTCAAGTCATTATTTTTGAAGTGGAAATCATTAGAAAAATAAAGTTTTAATGACTTATTTCACTTTTCTTCTGAGAGTGGGAAAATGGGGACTTTCTCAAAAAATGCTGCTACTGATATTTTTTTTAATGTAGATTTATTCACTTCTGATTGTGAGTAAATTATTTTTGCAGACATGAGAAGTATTGAGATATGTAGGGTAAAAGTTTCTGCCAAATGAGAAAGTGCTTTAGAAAACTTTGAGGAAGTGAAAAAAGTTGTGTCAGGAGGTTTTGCAGATTCTACAGGCAGGAAGTTGATCATGTCTGCCTGTTTCAACTTGATGTTTGTATTGTTTCAAAGGGACAGCTACAGGATAGCCCAGATAAACTAATGGCTGTGTAGGGCAGGTGGTCAACTGAAATGCTGAACTTATCCCTTGGTCCCTCTGCCTTTCCTGGAAGAGAGTAGGCCTTCCAGGAGAATGGCTTTTCATTTTTCCTTATTCTTTTAAAACAGTGGAATTAAAGTAAGTTGAGAACTTGCATTAGAAGTTACTCAGGCATCTGGTGAAAACAGAGTGTTAGATGTGTTTGTTACTTTGCTAACTTTCTTGATTTGACTGTTTTTTTTCTTTTTGCCTATAAGGTAAACTTCACTTACCAATTCCTGAGGAAAAAGTTTTACATTTTTAGCCAGTTCATGTATGATGAACATATCAAATCCAGACTTATCAAAGACATCAGATTCTTCAGGGAAGTCAAGGATCAAAATGATCACAAGGTATAGCAGTTTTTGAAGGCTCAAGAGTAATTTGCTGAAAGAAGTGCTACTTTCATGTGACTGAAGGTGCACCAAACCATAACACTCCTATTATTTAAATGTCTACCCCCAGACAAAGGGACAGCTTTTGTCCTGGCAAAATGCAGTGTCACCAATGTCTGTATTCAGGAGGGCTTTGTTTCATTCTATCTGTTCTGTAAATATGGAATTGGCTAAAATCATTCTCTCAGTGACTTAAGGGTGATTTGATGGAGTTGTAGTCTACTGGAGGTTCTAAACTTCTCATCCAACTCATGCACAACAGTTTTTGGTTTTGAATAGTAAGCTTACTTGAATTGAATCCAAAACGATGCGGTCATGTAGCACTCATTCCAGTATGTCAGGATTTGGGAATAAGGGTCTGATTTTCCATGCTAGAAAATTCTCTCAAAAATGGGAGAGACGATGTATTTAGTAAAATAGACTGGTGGCTTCTTTGCTTGTCAAGTGCTTATTTGTTTTAGGAATACTTTCTTGTTCACAGTAAAACTATTTCACTTCTCAGCTTGCAGAAGTGACTTAGTAAAATGACTCTTGCGAACTAATACAGACTAGCAGATGTATAATTTATAAAAAAATAGAGCTGTAAATGTGGGGTAAAACTACATTACATATAGAATTCTATTGATGTGATGATTCTTTTTTTTCCTAAGGGTAGGTAATTATTCTTACAAATTATTCTAAATTTGTTTTCTAGTATCCCTTTGAAAGAGCAGATAAATTCAACCGTGGCATCAGAAAACTTGGAATAACCCCAGATGGCCAGAGCTATCTTGACCAGTTCAGACAGCTCATAAGTCAAATTGGTATGAAATGCTATGTAAGATGCTATAAATGTTATTAAATGGAAGAGATCTTCATCACCTAGTAACTGACCTTTTAGCTCAGGCTATAGCTAGATTTAATTCCAGTCAGATGGAAAACAGTTCACTTGTAGCCCATGCTAAATAAATGCTCTCATCTAATTACACAGAAATGGCCTTTGCATGTCCTAATCTAATATAGGTATCACTTGCATAGATTCCTGTTCCCTTTTCAGTTCGTTATGGAACTGACTTTTATCCATGTTGAGTGTATTTCCCAGTAAAAACCTATTGCGACTAAGTTCGTGTATTTCAAAAAGTGGTCATATGTCCAGCTGACAATGATATGACAATGATATTTTCAGCCACTGATGCTCTAGGTGTGCAGGACTGATCTGAACTTGGAAGTGTTTAATGTGCCCAGTGGAAAGAGTTCGTACGAAAGTGAACAAAACCTTGCTCGATGATGCATTTTTGTTTTATTTCTCTACATAGGCTTTTGATAGCAGGGTTCAATTTAACTTTATATAACTTGGCTTTCAGAGCCAAGTTCTTTGCGAGAACTACACAGCAACTGTAATTTACGTTTCAGAGCCTATAGGAGCTCTGAAGAGTGTGTGTGTATTTAAGTAATTATAAATTGCTTCCTCATTTTTTCTTGTTTTTAAAGGCAATGCTATGGGCTATGTACGAATGATAAGATCTGGTGGACTTCACTGCTGCAGTAGTGCAATTAGGTATTTTCACAAATATTTCATTTTTCTCTTTGCTCCTTCTCTTCCCTTGCTCTCTATTCTTGCTGGTATTCCCTATGCTCTTATCTATTCCCCATAAATTTTGAAAAGCTCCATTTACATGCCTTCATTAAAGTGGAATTATTGAGGACAGTGCTGGGATTCAGCACTGTACAATTGTGGACATAAATCACTAAAAATAAAACAAACTCTATGGAAAAATATGGCAAAAGAGTTAATAGAAATGTGCACATTAGTAAGACATTAGTCCTTAAGTCAGCAATTTGTGATGTTAAGTAATTTCAAGGGTGCATTAAGGAAAATAATACAAACCTTGAGGAACTTGGAAAAGACATTCCTTTCATACTTTTTTTCTGTATAGATTTTGTCTATGATAATGAAAGGTCATTAAAACATAGTAACTTCTACATAATAAGAAATAGCTGGCTTTCTTGCAAATAATAGTAAACCTAGAGTTACCAAGGGTATCAAGTGCTAGGAGAGGAGATGGTAGCCCAGTAAAAACAGAAGTACAAATAATTGTGTATATATTTAGAAGTGAGGTTAATAATACCTGGGTAAGAAAGGTATGACAGATATGATGTATTTGAACTTAGTAGTTCAAGCCCAAAAGATTAAATTAAATAAATTATAAATTAGGGTAGATAACGTCAGTGAACACGGGCAGTTGAGCATAATCCTAACAAACAGTAAGTTTCCAGGTTTGTTCCTGATCTGGAAGACATTGTTAACTTTGAAGAGCTGGTGAAAGAAGAAGGACTCTCAGAAGAAACACAAAAAGCAGCAAGGTACACTAACCATCATGCTTTTGAGGTGTGGGGCAGGGATGGGATGAGAATTGTCATTTTGTATTTATAAATGCAGCTATTAGCTATTTGTATGCAGCTATTTGTTATTTGTGTGTGTATTAAAAGTTCTGCTGCCTTTATGGAAAAATTATTTGCTTCAAAGCAAATAGAAGCAGTTGTTTTGAAAATGTGGAGTAGCATTGATAGTAATAGACACTTAGAACCTGATTTCTTGAAGAAATCCTTGTTTTTCAAAAGCCAACAAGCTTTTCTCACTATGTGCCTGAGCTCTACTTTTAAAATTTTAAGGGTCTTAGATAAAAAAGATGCAAATGTTCTATTCATAGATATTTTTTTGAGGAAATTAAATCAAGACACATGATTCAAATGGGCTGTAGGGGTAGGGTAGTCTCCTAAATCCTGGATTGTGGAGGTAGGCAAAAGCAAAGAGGTTGGTTATTCCCAGAGGTGGGTAAGCAAAGTGACTTTAGCAGAACCAAGTCACTCGTTGCTCATCCCTTGCAGGCAGCTGGACTCTGTGCTCAGTGACCTGACCCGGAACTTTGCAGAAGGAACAGAGTACTTCAAAATGCTGGTGGATGTGTTTGCTCCCGAATTCCGCAGCCCAAAGAACATGCATCTGCGGAACTTCTACATCATTGTTCCCCCGCTGGTGAGCGTTTGCATCACACCGGGGCTTACTTCAAAAAGGTCTTATCAGATCAGGGTTGTGTTTAGAAGTTTTCTATTAGACTGTAGTAGCATGTATGACAATGCCTTGTGACATTTGTGGGTCTCTTTGTGATTCCAAGACAGCCTTTCATTCTTTCAGACCCTCAATTTTGTAGAGCATTCAATCAGTTGCAAGGAGAAATTGAATAAGAAGAACAAAAGTGGAGCAGCTTTCACAGATGATGGGTTTGCCATGGGTAAGTTTCAGCACCCTCACTAGCCTTTGGGTAGGCCAACATAAGGGATATTTGCAATAAAAGTTTTGTTTATGCTTTGTCTGTTCCCATAATTAAAAATTACATGATTTAATTGGATTGGTCTTTGCTTCAGCAAAATGGATTTGAAGGTTACGGTTGTGTTCAGAATTTCCTAAACATGGAATAGCTGTGTGTATGGGAGCAGACAGTTTTAATGTATATTGGTGCTCCCAAATTTCTTTCAAAGCTTGTGGTTCTCATCCAGATGGGAAGGAATGCAAGTATCTGGAGAAGTTGTGATGTTTTTAAAAAATTTAAGCTGGTTCTTTATTGCGATTTTTCCTGATAGATTAATTGTAAGTTAATAACAATTTAAATTATATTCGCATGGAATTATTAGCTTAGGCTCATCCATTAAAGACATTCACCAAATGTTTTGCAAATTGCATGTTGACTTTAGTACATGGTTTGTTAATGACTAGGTGTGGCTTACATTCTGAAGCTTTTGGATCAGTACCAGGAGTTTGATTCTCTGCACTGGTTCCAGTCTGTTAGAGAGAAGTATGTGAAGGAAATAAGAGCAGTAGCTAAGCAACAGAACGTGCAGTCCGCTAATCAAGATGAAAAATTACTACAGACTATGAACCTTACCCACAAGCGACTGGAAGTTTGTTTACAGGTACAGCACGGGCCTGGTTACATGTTCTGGTAACAATTTCTGTTCTGTATGGGGTTCAGCACTTACCACAAATCACTGTAACTGTGTTCTGATGGAGCTCACTGAGAGCAAAATCCAGAGCATTGTCTACAGCAATGTGAAAAGAGCATAAAGACTTGAGGTCTATGATCTGAAGGGAATGTCATCAGTTTTTGTGATATTTGAAGGCATGGTTCATTGGAATTCTTTGTGCCATGGAGTTTGAAATCTAGTGCAACTAAACTATAGATGCTTAAATAGGAGAGAATATCTTCTGGTTAAACTTCATATAACAAAAATTTCACATAACGCTGTGAACCCTCAGTTGCCCGTGTGTTAGTTCTGAGCTGCTAAATTGAAGGATGCATTAGCTGTCATAGAGAGGAAAGGTGCGTTTGAATTTTGGAGCACAGGAGCTCAGATTTCATTTGTGGTATGGTGCTTTCTCTCTCTTGATTGGAGAAGCCTATGGGACAAATCTGTCATTGGCTATTTTTACAGCCCACAATTACATTCTGTAATGTCTTGCTGAAATAGATAAAGCCCTGTATATCCTCATGGTTCCCAGGAGTGTGCACTGTGTTTGGTCCTCTGTGTTAAAAAACCACATCACCGAACCTTGTTTAGACACTGATCAAGCTTGTGGCCATTTAAATTATTGGCTTGCATGATTTTCCATGGGCAAGCTGCTCTAAGTTCTCACAGCTGCTACAAACCTCATTTTCAGCTGCTGAAATTGTCCTTTAATGTAAAGGCTGATATTTGCTTTGTAAAATGCATGTGAATAAGGTATGAAAGGAGAAAGATTTTTCAAGAGCATTTAAGTGATTTAGACAGTGAAATCTTAGTGCTGAAGATGCTCTTGAAAAATGCCATTGATATCTGTCTACAAATTCATTCTTGTGATACAGTGATACTCCTCTTTATCTTTTCCCTTAGGAGTTTGAACTCCTTTATTTCTCACTAAGTAGTGCAAGAATTTTTTTCAGAGCAGATAAAACTGCAGCAGAAGAAAGCCAGGAAAAGAAAGAAAAAGAAGGTGAGTGAATGCTATATGTAGAACATTTTTGCTCATGAGACTGTGTGCCTTACTAGGAAAAGCTTTTTCCATAGCTCCTTTCCTGCTCGTGGGTTGATTGAGTATTTCAGAAAGAGGTTTATGTGGTCACAAGTGATTGAGACTCAGCAAGAACAGAATGCCTTCTTTGGAATAGGTGAATTTCAAGCTGGGCTTCTGGTGTGTGGGAAGAAAAGCAACATCACAAAAGACCCAACTGACCAAAAAAAACCCTGGGAGAGGGAGAATTGTATACTTGCAGTAATGTTAAATGTTGACAATGATGACCATACCTGGTGTTAAATAAAGTGGCTGGCACCAGTTGTACCAGCTGGTTTTCAACTTACATGGGAGATGATGCAGTTACTATATATATTCAAATGTTTATGATGTGCTTGGTCTCCCATTGAATTCTGTATTCAAAGAGTAAGACCTTAATTTGTGGCGTGGTCTCTTGACTAGGTAATGTGGGTGTTTTGCATTTCTATTCTTGCTTGTATATTCTCCCTCATGGATTCTGAAAGATTCTCTTGGGAAAATTCTTTCCAAATAAATGAGAGTGCTCCTAAAGATCAAGATACAGAAATGCAGTTCAGTCCCGAGTTACTTAGAAACTCAGGGAACAGTGTATTAAAAACTGAATTGGTAAATAATTCTCCACTGTAGTTCTGATAAAGGCACAAGTGACTTGTGAGATTACAGTCACTGGAGGAAAAGATTTGTTTTCTTCTGCACTAGAAAAACAGTTTGTAAATAAAAATTCTTTTAGCATGAATTTATATTTGATCATATTCAGTGAAGTTGCTCAAATAAATATTCATCACCAAAAAAAAAAAAAAAAAAAAAAAAAAAAAAAAAAAAGAAAAGAAACAAATCCAAAGAACTCAGTGCATTGTGGGAAGAATAGCCATGCTGCTCTGGAGCCTGTAGGAGACCATTCTTTAGAACATCAGTTAATTGTATCTTAGGTTAAATATTCTCTGTTGTGATACCTGTCAGTTCCCCAGGCAATGTGTTTTCCAGTGAGAAAAACTGGAAATGCATACCAGGGTGGAAGTTTAGAACATGGTAATAATATCTATGCCCTCTACCATGATATTTGGACTTGGACTCTGAAAAATGTGTGAAATTGTATATGTAATTTTTAGACAAGTACTGCTGATTGAAGAACCTTTCACCCCACATACAAATTTCTGCATAGGGCCAGGACTTCTTGTGCTGCAAGGTCAGCTTGCATATGCTGACCATGAAATGCTGCATCAGGTGTTGCTGTGACATCAGCATCATATATGTACGCTAAGATTTGAGGGCTTTGTTTCAAATAGAGTGTTAAACATGATCCATGCCTTTATATTTTATTTTTGTAGAAGAATCTGGTAAAGCAAGCAACGGAGATCTTTCCAACTCTACGCCTGCAGAGCCTGTTGTGAAATGACATGGCTGGTATGGGTGATGATTTCTTACTCAAATAACTCATGTCCTTGTCTTCATCAGTAACACTCTGTTAAAGCTCTAGATTTGATTTACTTGCTCTGTTAAATCCAAGAGAAAATGTACAGTAGTATACTAGCATCCACTGAGGCTAGGTCTGTGTTTGTCTGTATTTCCTGTAGAAACTCCTATTTTTCAGGAGTTTGCATTATTTACAGCACTTTCTTTAGACTGAAAATAATTTAGTAAAATACTGACCTTGGAGGTAGTTATTTTAAAGTACAGATAAAAAAATCCGCAATTATTTCTAGATGCATTCTCGCATCTCTATCATAGTGTTTAAAAAACCCAGACTCACAGGCTGTTGGTCCAAGATTTGAACTGGCATCTCTTCAACCAGAAAAAAAAATTGAATCCAGATATTGGGTGTATCTGTTGTCCAAAACATAATTCAGACATGTCATTGTGCAGTCCTGTTGCATTTAACACACACTGTTACTGTGGGTGTAACAGTGTATGTTGTGAATGTATGTTAAATCTATTACAAAAGATGCAAGTGCTTATTACTGTTTTATTCCAAACCCCCTTGTTATTACTATAGATAGTATGTGTACTGTGGGAACGTAGGATCCTATCAGGCATTTATTTTCCCCTGGTTTTGCCCCCTTATCAAAGAATGAGAAAACAAGAAAAGTGAACATAACAAATTACTTCTCATTTCGTATCGAAGGTCTGATTTGCATCCACAGAAGTAAGGAAATCCAGAGCCAAGACAGAACCACAATCAACTCTTCCTTTAATGACCAGACACTGTGATGGGTGTCTGTAACTATTAAGTGATCTTACAGTTCATTAATATGTTGTGCCTAATTGCAAGTTTCAGCCTCAATTCTGTATTTCCTAGCCTTTGTAGGTCTGTTGTACCGTGTGCTGTTCATACAGTCTTACATGCCTGATTATTAACAATAATTGCACTGCAGGCTCAGAAGCTGCTGAACACTGTGAGAACTCTATATAACATCTGTCCATGCCTGCAAGTAGAGGTTCTAGATTGTGCAAGAGTTACTTGGATTCCTAACTTAAGTAGCTAGACTTAGCTTAAAAGAAAACACCACTTTTATTAAAATATACAGATGTGTTTTAATCTCCCAGAACATAACACCCTTCTAGGTCTTACCAACCAGAATAAACTACTCCAGTCAGTCCAGCTGAGAGAATTACCCCTGGGGGTGGGGGTTTGGCACTCTTAACTGTATTTTTAGACCAAACTTGCTTTAATACTTGTTTAATGGTTCAAATTATTCCACCTACTCTTGGGTCACTGGTTAAAACAATTCCTGATGTACTTCTGATTCACCCTTTCCTGCCAGTCACTTCAACATTCAGACAGCAAGGATGAATGTTTTGTCACAACTGGAAAAACCACACTGATACGAACGTTCCATCTGTTGGTTCTGAGAACATGACACACAATCTTCATGGACTGTTTCAGCTGGGCTCATTAAAGTTTTTATTTTTAATTCATTATAACTGCCCTAAAGAATGCTGCATTACTTGTTTTATATTTTTGCTTTTTTACTTTGATACAGGGGTTTTTTTTTTTAATTTGTGTACGCTTTTTTTGACCAAACTGTGCCCGCACTGAAGGCTCAGTAGCACTGCTGAGATCAGCATTCTTGCTGCTGCTTGCCATCCTGCTGCAGTTGCTGTGCACATCCTTCCATGTTCTCATCTCAGCTGAAGTCACCTAAGTTTGTGGAGTGGCATGGCCAAGTGCTGCATTTCCTTCTTCCACAGCAACGGCAGAATCACACACAGATGGTGTTCCTTTCCCCAGGAGGGCCTTGCTAGGGAGCTGTGTACAGTCAAGACACAGCCAACACTCTAGTCTGCACCTGTTATTTTCCCTTCTCCATTTTTCTTTTGGAAACACACTGTCTTGCTAACGTAAGACTTTGCAGTTGAACATAACGTGAACTGAGCACTGTCTTTGTGTACAGTGGTTAACAAATTCACGTGGTTCTGGTGATGGAAATTCTAGAGGAAAGACACAGCCTATTTTTATAGACGCCTGTTTAATCTGGGAGAACTGAATGTATACTCTGTGTGGCAAAAATATATACATACACAAATATATACAGTGATAATAGAGCTATTCTTGCTAATACAGAACTGTATTTCCTTCTTTGTCATGTAGCAGCATAGATATGCAGAAAGGTCTTTTTCTCATCTGAAATCCAAGGTGGGTCCTGGGTATGGATGTCACATGTAACACTGAGTTGCATTAAATCCTTTTTTCTCCCCACAAGGAAGGGGTGCAAAATTCATGCTGTGGTGCTACTACTCTTTCTGTTGCTTTTGGCCCCCTGTTGCAATTACAGGAACAAAATGGACCCTAACTGGTTGTCTGGAGACGAGACAATGGAGCTAAAACAAAACATCCCCCTAAACTAAACCAAACCTGCTCACTCAGAAATTCCTAGGGGTGATAGAAGTGAGGATGATGAATTTGCTGCAGGGACATAAACATGTCTAGGGTTTTATTTCCTTCAGGACAGGGTTGGAACAGGCTGAAGGCCAGGCTCTCAGCCCCAGCAGGCAGCTGCCACCACTGCCCTCAGGTGTTCAGCCCTGTGCCAAGGCTGCTGGAAATGGCAGCAGCTGCTGTCCCAGGGGCTGTGGACACCCAGCTCCCTGTCAGCCCTGCCAAGGGTTTGCATGGCTCCAGCAGCTGCAAACTCCTGGTGCTGAAGGGCTCATTCTGCAGGTCCTAATGCAGTCTGGAACCAGAAAGAAATTTGAGTTGCATCAGAAGTCCACCAACAGCTGTTTTCAGCTTCTCAGGTACAAAGGACCAAATGTAACACTTAATGTTTCCTAACTCATTGTACAAAAGGGTATTTTGTTACTCCAGTCTCTTTGGTTTGTGAGTAGAGAACATTATGTACATAAAACTGTGTTAATAAATGCAATTTTGAGAACCTCATTCTTAGTGTTTTCAGTAACACCAGTTCAGCAGGTGTTAATTTTTTTAATAAGACTCAATTTCTATTTACAAAGAAGTTTTTGTGTAAGTTAGTAACAGTTTTCTTTCATGGTACTTTAAAAACATTCAGTAACCAGTTAAATTTATGCCACATGAAACACTGCCAATCTGGGATCCTTCAAATATGGTTGCACAGATTCTGCTTATGGAAAATCTAGTTTCCTAGTGACTGAGAAGAGTTAAATTAAGTTTGAGGAATTTCAGCCATTTTTTCTAGATACCTTATCTTGAGTAATATAAGCTAAGCTACCGATTACACCCCTCCCCCCAGTAGCAGCTCTTTATTTGTCTATTTTGTTTGTTCTTGCAAAGTAATGTTGCTCATGTTTTCAGGAGGGAAAAAAACATGTAAAATTATTAGCCAAATCTCTCTAGTGTCTAATCTCAGGAAGGTACTATGAGACTTGTCAATACATTGTAGACTTGTAATCTAACATTTTATTGCTCAGTTTCTTAAAACCAAAGGTTACTGGTAGACTCAGCTGTTGCATGTCACCACAATGTTAAAAATACAAAGAATTCTTACTATAAAAGTACTTATTTGTCTTACTATTACCATCTCTGGCAAGAAACCTAACCATAGAAAAACTGCACACAACTAACATGCCACATTCGTTGCCTACTTCTGAGGTTTGCATGTCAGTGGTATTTAGAAGAATAAATCAAGGAGCTACATTATGTCCATTATTTAATTACAGAATGTGAGAGTGCGGTCCCCTGGAAGGTAAGAGTAGGCACTTAGATTTGTTTTGTAAGCTTATTCTATATGCAATATAAAAATAGATTATATTAATAGGAAAAATTTAGTGTTTAACAAATTGTTTTGTAAATAGGCTAACACAAAAGGTAAATTTGTTACATTTAAACTAGACTAAAAATAACTTCATCTGAAATAAAGTAGATAGTGCATTTTTAACCTTCATTCAGATGCACATGATCATGCAAACTATGAAAATTGACTATGGTAGGAAATTTGAGGCCTGATATTTGTCAGAGGAGCTGGCAGCTCACACGAATTTCAGTGGAATGAGAGGCTGCTGACCCTGTAAATTCAAGAAATGCCATTAACCCTCGGCGGCTGACAGCTGCACTCTCCTGCCCTCCAGCAGCATGGGGCTCTCTCCGAAGCATTGCTCTGGATTGTCAGCTCCTCCCTACACATTCACAAATGCAAAGTCCTCGAGGGCCCAGTCCTGCTGTGCTTCTACTGTAGATCCAGAGGGACTCGGGTGCTCTCCAGCAGGAAAGGGCAGCTGGCCTCAAGTGTGCGCAGGTGACTGAAAACCAGAGATTCTGCAAAACGACTCCCTGCTTGTGCTGCTCCCACACAGGCTGCAGGAAATGACTGGAGCTGCCTATGCTTCTGATTCCTCCCCTCCTTCATGCATGGTTCCATCCTCTTCTGACACATCATTCAGGAGCATAAATTTCCCATCATTTGTTAATGGCACAGACTTCATTAGCTGAGCTAATGCTTCTGGATCCTGAAGAAAAAGAAGACAGGTCACCAAGCTGCAGCAGCCTTTGAGGAACACACATTTCCCAGAACTTGCTAAGGTTTTGCAACTTTTATTCTAGAGCTTGTTAAAAAAAAAAAAGATTTGAAGCCTAAATAATACCTTTTGCTTACATAAAGACAACCCCTGGGTATTTAAGAAAAAAAGTAATTAATTTTGAGCCTTTATTTTGCTGTTCTTTAGTTACTACAAAGCAAGGAGAAAAGTAACTGAAGTCTAAATAATTTATTTATTATATGCATACTGGTTGGTTGTGACTAAAAGCTCATTCCCCAACTTGTTCTGAAATCTTAGCAGCAAAAATATACAGCAAAAAATAATGTCACATCTATATAGATAAAATATATCTACAAGAGGTAGATATATCTATAGGATAACTCTGAAATTCATTTTAAGTGGAAAAACACTGTGATTTTCATCCCTAGGCGAGGAAAGAATATAAGTTTCTAAAACTGAAACAGTAGTGTGTGTGATTTACACATCATCCCAAAGAGTTGGTTTGGTTTGTTGAAAACTTTGCTCACAGTTTTCTTTCAGACATGAACATTTGAATTTATGTAATTCTGAATTTGGACTGGGGTGGCACATTTTATCTCAAATCATGTTACTGTGAAATCAAACTCGGTTTATTTTTGCTGTATTAAATAATGTCTGCAAAACTTTGTTCTTAGGAGAGGTAGCAGTTCTTTTTTCTTATGCACATCAGAGGTACCTGGACAGTGCAGCCAAAAAGCAGGTCATGATGTATCATACAGATGTGGGGAATGAAACAAACTTACCTTCTGTGCCTCAATAATTTCTTTTCCCAAGCTAATGGCATAGCAAATCTACAAAGAAGAAATACATGTAAAGTTCCGTTCAGTTTTGGTTTAGTCTTTTTTGTTCCTTAAGTAACAGTAAACCACAGAAGTGTCAGTGTAGACTTAGTCTTAAAACCAGGCCTAAAAGCAGAGATAGCACAGAATATCAATTTTCTAACTACAGATACAGAAAATATCTCAGGTTCAGCTCCAACACTCACAGAGGCTGGTAAATCTTTGGACTCAGCTTGGTTAGTTTTATTCACCAGACTTTATTCCCACACGTGGGGGAGTGTGTGTAGGTGTGTTACTGTTTGTAGGGACACAAGTTCTCCATCCCACTCCTGATTCCTGTTACAGAATGCAGCAAACAGCCAGTGGTGTTAGCACATATGGCTGCCTTGTCTGTGAAAGCTTCACAGCTGTACATGTCTCAGCATAGCTGACATTCCTTTTGTTAGTGCTAGTGCTGGAGAGCACTTTCCCCTCTCTCTGAATACTGGATTAGCAATTCCATCCTTTCTTCCTTATACATGCTGCTGCATTATCTGTTCATTTGGTCCTCTTTAGACATAAGCCAGTAAAGGCTTGCATGTTAACACAGTGTTTCTTGGCCAGAAATTGAGCTGCTCTTGTTTCTATAGCACTGTTTCCCAGATGTGTAAGCCAAGAAGCCACAGACCTGTTTTGTAAATAAAGAATTTTATTAAATGTTACGCAAACCTTTTCCCCTTCTGTGTTGCTCTCAAAAACATATGCGCTCATGGATTCCTCTCCTAGAGTCTCACTGAGGTGGATTACAAAGCCAATCAGTCTCCTGTTCTCCTGATGGGCAGCAAACTGTGTCACAGTGGTGAGTTCAAACTGGAAAAGTAAAATAAATAATTTATTTGTTTTAACCAGCTCGAGCTAGCTAGTTAGCTCAGGTTCATGTGACTGAGTAGTCACTGCTGTGATAGAAAAAGTAACTTACACTTGCTCGTGTAACTTGGGTTTGAGGATCTATTAACCTGCAATTGCATGTAGGGAAAAAAAAAAGAAAATTATTTTAGAGTGATTCCTGGTAATTTCAAGGGGCTTTATAATAGAAAGGCAGTAACTCTAGCAGTTTTACAGATGAGGAGACATATGCACAGAATTGGATGCTTTAGCTGTGATTGGCAAGGTTCAAATCTAGGCCTTGACTCTCAGCTGCCTGACAGGTACAGGTCAGAGCACCTTTCTGAGTCACTTGGGAAGGATCCCGAGTGCCTGGGCTAACACCAAATGCAAAGGGACATAAACACACCCCAGTTACAGGGCATGTCTGATATCAGCATATTCTGCAGTGACGCTACTGTCAAAGGACAGCGTTAGGAAAGAGAATCTTCCAATCCATTGTTTTGCATCTTTTTTTTTTGTATCTGTGCAGGGTCTTACAGACCCACTGCATCCCCTAGATTTTGATAGGACATTGTTACAACTTATTCTGGAGGACCATTTCTAGATACCACAGAGTAAGAAAAGAGATATTTCTTTCTAGGTAAAGTGACTTGGGATCCTGCTTCCTAAGAGGGCATGTGTCTTAGAAAAACAAAACAAACAATACGTAATTAATCACAGATTGTATGAAGAAAACAGCATACTGACAAGTTATGGCTTTTACAGTACCTCAGGTTCTTGCTGGTGACCATGAGGTGGGATTCAGTCATGCGGAAGATGTTGTGAATGGCCCGAGCAGCCAGCACTTGTCTCATGGCTTCATAAATCACCTCGCATGTCTCATCAGACTGAACAGCCATGGACCCTAAAAACCGAACCACGAACATCTGCTGCAGCAGGGAATCTGCAAGAAAAAAGCCATTACTTCCTTCACTGTGCTACTTCAGTTTTCCAGTAGCTCAAAGTATCAATGGAATTATTTTATTCACTTTGGAAATTCAACAGTAAGCCTGTGGTTGGTGACTGTCATGAGTGGTGGCTTTCTGCCATGAGTCATACAGTACCCTGACCCAGTTTCAAACTGGGTGAACAGGCAGCAGTGTGGAGGTGGGGAAGGAAGTTACTGCAGTTGCCTGGAAGCTTTAGAAGTGTGACTGGAGCTTTATGCTTCATTTGATTAGCTAGTAAAATTCCCTTGCCTACTTTGCTATCAGGTGCACATAAATTGTGATGAATTTAGGACTATGCACAAGCCTTGGCTTCCATTAAGCCTTGTACATTCTTCCCTTTATTCTATGTCCTTCTGACCTTCCATGCACCTGGACCCAGTGAGGTTTTCACCAAATCTTTCCTTGCTCCTTGACTGTTACCGTAAGACTTACTGACAACTGAGCAGCCATTATGCAGCAAAGCCATCACTTGACCAGGGTCCTTTTATGGCTGGTGGTGAGCAAGGGAAAGCAGGGTGAATGTTCAGAGCAGTAGGTACTGCTTTGGCTCTGAGAGCAATTTTCTGACAGGGCTGTGGGTTCCAGGCACAGGGGAAGAGAAGAACAGCCAGGGCCCAGCCCACCATGTGCTGGTACAGGAAGGTCACTTTGCTATGCATCTATTACTTCTGCTCCTTGGGGTCAGGTGCTTTTCTTAAGAGACACTGAGTAGCTAAAATAATGACTAATTTTATCTGGATGAAAGAAGCACTGACCTTCCTCCTCATCTTTGCTGCTGTTTTCAGATTCCCCAAATGGGTTTGCACGCCTGTGAAACAAAAATTAAAACTTTAATTACAGATTCTGGTCATCACCACAAACAGATGCTGCAATACTACATCTTGCCTGAAATCACACTGTTACAGTGATGGATCACTGTCTCTGGCCATACCTGCCACCTCTGTTCTGGTCCAGAAATTCCATGGCAGGCAGCACAATATCAAATTGAATCGGTGTTCCAGGAGCAATGAGTTGTGTGGAGCCTTGAATGCCAGCTGCTTCACTGGGCATTATTTTGTCATTTTCCATATTCTTTACAGTCTGGCTAAAGTGAAAATGGAAAAAAAATTACACATCTATCGATCAGTGACACCCTACCTTTGCTTTGGAAGGGAGACGAGATTATTCAAAAATCCAAAGCAGGTGGTGCAGGACTGCACCACTATGCAGACATGTAAGGTATTTTCCTATTTACCTGTTACTGAGAACCTAAATAATGTTAGGTTGAATAAAATCTTTTTTTAACCTAGTATTATTTAGGACAAAAGTAAACACTGGTATATTACACCTGAATGCAGATCGACTATGAGCATGGGCTGGCTTTCAGCAAGAGGTGGCCATTTGCGTCCCTGCCATGTCCATATTCACAGCTGCATTACCAGCAGAGACCTGGACTTGTGCCTACACTTCTCAGTGACAATCCCAACATTTTCTTAAGTCCCCTCTGCCCCAGGCTCAATACAATTGCATACAGTCCCTGCTCCATGCAAGGCAGAACATTACCTTGGGTGCTGAACTTCGTGTTTTTTTCCCAAGCTGGTAATGGGAGTCACTGCTTGCAGGGCTGTCTGATTTAATTTGATTGCAGCTGCCTATGAAAACAAGACACAACAGCTCTTTTAGACGTGTACTTTACATTACCATGTGAAGAATAATGGGACAGCAAGTTGAAGGAATGGACTGAAAGATGGAAACAAGCTCCCACCTCTGGATTGTCAGTGAGATAGATCTGTCTGGAGATGTTGTTGATGGCACATATCCACTGGAAGAGAAATATGAAATTGAAGTCTTCAAGCTCAACTGCATGCAAGAATAATAACATTAACAAAATATTTTTACCTCCTCATATTCTTTCTTGCTTTCTGCTTGAAGAGTTATACCCCTAAAATATAAACACAGTGTGTAAGTGCTAACACTGGACACCAGGACTGCTTGACAGAGCTTATAATAATATCACCAAGCTTTGCATCTATTAACTACCAAAGGAACAAAAATAATGAATAAACTGCAGCTAAAAGACACCACATGTGCCATTCAGGCACTTGTGGGGGAGGACTGGAAGGCATATGCTTTTAATTTAGAAACACCCTTCTGGAAACCCAGAAAAGCTTACTACTATACCAAGCATGTTTTACAGGAAAGAGCATCTGAAGGTGTAGGTGTGACTGGCTCTCCTCAAACAAAACCTGTCTCATACGCTTTGCCTGTAGGAGTTGTGATCTGAAAGCAGTATCTTCTGTCTTCACAGTCCACAGCCATAACAGAGCAGTTATCCAGGTCCTGAATCAATCCTCCAGCTACTGCTCCCCTTGGCTGACACATCAAGTTGCCACCTTGAGTGAAGAAATAGAGTCTTTCCCAAGTTGTTGTCACCAGACCTGTTTTACTGACGAGAGGATGCAGTGATAATGACTCATTACTGTTTAGAAATAACTCCAAACAGGGATGAAACTGCAAACATATCCTGATGCTAATCAGAACTTTATGTTCACCCTGGCATTTTTTTTTAAATGATGGGTCTCAGTTAAGAAGAAAATGCAGCACCTGTTCCTAGCAGAAACTAATCCTTAATGAAAGTTGAAAAATTAAATTAATTCCAAACATCCAAGTTAAAAATGGTGTCTTCTAGTTAAGGAATAAAAGAGTATTGAGTAATTGACATGATATACTATGAGCAGATTCAGCACAAAGAATCGTAATATAAAGAAGTATCTACTGCAGTAGTATCTCAGAGTCCATCCCTTGCTTAGCTATAGAGTCCTATTATAGTGTAATCCAATGCTATGAGAAATTAATAGGTGTCCCCTCACAAAGAAAAAAATACTACATAAACAAAATAATAAACTGATATTTAATCAACCACATAAATAGGGTTATTATATGCCACCAATATACATAACTCCTGTGGAAGTTTATGGAAAATTTTATATATAAAATCTGCAGAGATAATTCTACGTATGATACACATTCGAAGTTACAAACTTGTATTGTCCATAAAGCTTTTATTTATGTAAAATAGGTCATTTATGAAAATATGTATTAACTACAAAATATAGTGGTTTTTGTAAACACTGTCTTCTTTAAGAGCTGGGAACAATCTAAACCCAGCCTCATCAGCTTCTAATTTTTAGCCACTTGAATGCAGGAAATTATTCCTGTAGGTAAATTCAATTAGAAACTTCTCTTTTCAGAAAAATAGTCTCAAATGCCTCTAATTTGGTTAAAGCTTCAAAAACACATTTCCAAAGATGACAGAGGTACCATTTCATCGGGGGATGAAAAGCAGAGCTACCAAACTGATTTTGGACCCTCAAACATCAATACCTGAGGAGTCTTTATGACCCCCCACCCCCCCAAAAAAAACCATAGCCACTTGACAAACCAGCAGATAACAACAATCATCTTACTTTCTAAGATTAAGGTAGCCAGCCTTCTGGATGAGATTTCTATTGATGGCAGGTGAAGTTACATCAGAATCTGGGGTGTAAACAGATTCATTAACTGCAATTAAGTCCTGCTGGGATATTCTCATTTTTTCAGCTTCGGCATCCAGCTCTCCCTGTATGCTGCAAGAAAAAAAAAAAAGGCAACACAAAAAGAAACCCAAAGCCATCATTAACCATTTATATCAGGATACAGGTAACATCTGTAAGCCAAAATGAACAAAAATACCATCTGAGATTACCTTGGAGGGTAGTGCAAAGGTGAAGTTTATTTTTCTAATAGACTTTATAGGAAATACTGTTTTATAATACTGAAATGAGCACATAAGAAATGTTGAGATGTGCTGAGAATGAAGAGTTAAATTTATTTTTTGAGAGATAGCTTCTAAAAGTAATGCTTATATGAGTTTATACTGCTGAACACAGACAGACATTGCCCTAGTATAGTGGCACAGTTCAAAGCTAGCTGTAGTAGAGGATCTCTTGACTTTCACAGAACTTTATCAAATCCTTCCAAGTCTGTAACACACAGGAATTCCTGCCTTGAGACCACCTATTAAGTGGTCACAGATTTTCATGAATTCAGAACAATACAGTAACACAACCTAAGCTCAAGTCTCACTTTAGCTTTAATTTCTTGTTTATAATACTGTATTCTGCTTTGGTGTGATTCAGAAAACATCAGATTTGAATTAAATTAAGCTAATGCCTTTTCACTCTATCACTGAATGTCAGAATAAGAATTATTTAAATTTTTAAATACAATGGAACTATACTGTCAGTTTTGACCTCAGTGTTATTTCAATGAATCATTTGCTCTGTCATTTTTGTTGCACCACAAAATGCTTTTGCCAAAACTTCCCTGGCACCTTCATGGTTTCCGAGATGTATTCCTCTTCCTAAGATGTGCTTCTCCCATCTCCAAGGCAGGAAGAAGAGAAGTGCTGACAATTCTGAAGTTATATGCATTTGTGGCAATTAGGCCAATTGGTTACTGAGAATGTGTTAGTGTAGATATCTCCTGTGGTTTTACACCATTAGCAATATTCACTGTATACATGAAAATGCTTTTAAATACCACTGAAATTCTGTAGCTGTGCAATGGGTCACATCAGCTTGTTGTTCCAAAAGAACAAATCTGAACAAGTAAAAAGCTTTTAGCTTGACTAGCAAGCAGATGTGACTCCCTGAAGCCTTGTGATCCCCAGCAGTAAGGAAGGAGATGAGTGGGCAGCACAGTTTTCAGTGGCTGCACAAACTGAAGTCACAAAACCCTCTCCTGTGTCAGTAATTCTATGCTGCACTGAGTGCCACTCAGAATTTTACAAGCTTCTTTCTTGGTTTTTCCAAAGACATCATACTCCTTTACTAGTTACACTTGGGTTGTACTTTCAAGCTTTACTATGTGACAGACTTAAAACACAAAAACCAGACTCGGCAAAATAACTGAGCAGTCTATTTTTGCTTCCATTTACTACTGAACACTGTCCAGAACTCAAATCCATCAGACTGCTGAAAACAAAGACTTATTCTATGGTAAGGATCCAATGGCAGGATCCTCCCTGTGCCTGTAAGACACAAGTAAGATGCTATAGACTCATTAAACAAAAGACACTATTTCAATGGAGTTTAAAATCTGTCCTCCAGTCTGTACAAATGCTGTGTAGAGGGATTTATTTCATAAGCGAGTGTGCAAAGGTATGCAAGTAAGTATAAAAGTACAGAAAGTAAAGAATCATTTAGTGAAATAATCTACTGTACAGAGCACTTGTTTGTAGCATGGTTCTCAAATGAACACGTATGCATTATTTAAAGTGCCACCAGAGTGAGAATAAGTAATGATTTGGCTATACCTTGATATGAAAGGTATGAAGCATTAAAGTCAATAAAAAGTCAAAGACTTTTTATAGTTGGGACTATATTATCTTTAAGGTCTATTCCAATCCCTTAACATTCTGTGATTCTACAAATAATGTTCTATTATGATTACATTTTAAGTGTAAAGTTTACATTTATAAGGACTTAAATATAAAGAAAATGTCAATCTTCCCTACAAGTAGAAGATGTGTAGGGGAGGTGTAAGAAAAACTGATCACAAAATTAGGAGTACAAAAGCAGTTTATTGAAATTTAGGACTTAGCCAAACAGATTGAACTCAGTGGACCAATACAGGTTACACTGGATGCAATGAGTATGTTCCCTAAGGTGAGGAGTTTTGTTTGCCTTGTGTAGCTACACCATCAAACACTTTAGGCCCTAAATCCTTATTTGAGTAGTTAATGGGTTATTGTTGCTGTATTATTACAGAAGACCCAGTAAATATAAATACCTCTAATTCAGAAAGCAACTTAAGTCTATTATATTAATACTGTTAACCCATTTCTATCCCAAATTCCATGCTTTTCTGTTCATGAAGAGACACAGGGATTTAAGAAAGCATGTGAACATCTTACAGTATGTAGTTTCTGACTGTACAGTAAAAATACTCTCTGCAGTGTACGGACAGCATTTTCTCTTCCATGTTCAAACATCTCCTTTCTACCTGTTGCTTTAACAAAATATGCCCAACAATGCAATGTAAGCATGGAAGGAATTTCATTAGAAAGAAAAGGAGGCACTCTCTGGTATGTGCTGAAGGTTAGAGTGCTACTGCTTGGACTCCAATGAACAATAAAACCAAACAAAAGCACTGGGTTACCTCTGAACCATGTCTGAAACAGATGACAAAAAGCTGTCCATTCTTTTGGAGAACATCTCTGCTCCTTTCTTAAAGAAGTTGATCTGAAAAATACCAAGAAAAAGGGCACTGAAGGTCCTCTTGGCTTTGGCAGGCAAGTAGCAGATTGTGGGAGTGGTGACAGTGCTCCCATTATGACTGGTACTTTTGGCGGGCGATCAAACAATGGGCAAAGCAGCTGCGTTGCCTTTCCTGGTGCTTCCCACTTTTGCAACTCTCCACACTTTCACACACAGATAAGCTGCTGGCTGCTGACAGGTATGTTTCCAATGAACTTGCTAAATGAGGGAACAGGTAGCTTCTCCCATACTGGCCAGAGCTGGGCCTCATGGTGTTAGGAGCTGCTGTGTGCAATGCTACCCTATCAAAGGGAATGCGACACAAATGACCCATTAGGTTTAGTAGTCCAACCTAGAAGTTTTCAAAGTGCTATGGCAAAGTCAGTCAGGAAAGTGTAGCTGTGCTTGCAGAAGCCTCTAGGGCAATTGGTTGTATCAGCTACAGTTTCACCATGGGTTTTGTTCTACTGAAGGAGCTAAAAAAAAGCTACTAGGGCCCAAGTGCACATTTTGTTACAGAAGAATAATTCTCTTAGCTGGTATGGCTCAGCAGGCACACAATGGAAGCAAAGCACTTGGTGTAGACTTGGCCTTATTATCTGCTGCAGGGCACAGTCATCATTAGAGCCTATTGGCAACCAAGTGAAACATGGACACAGCTAGCATGTGAGTCCAATTAATTAGATTAAACACATAAAAATTACTGATCTACTCCGGGGAGAGATGTAAAAGCAAATTCTTGGATGTTGAGCAATTTATTAGCTATTTCATCTACTTTTACTTGTGATTTCATTCCCTTTGTATAACCTTGGGATCTAGGATTCCCAAGATTCAGATCTCTGCAACCATGTTATTGACCACAGGCTCCCTTTACAGACAAAGGAGAGAAAGAATGCCCTCCTAAAGAGTGATTCACCTATTCTATTTCTGAAGCCTACTTCAGGAGGAAAGAGCTCTAAATTCCACTGATGATAGATGTTGATGCCAGTTTTCAGTAAAATGAACCCTCTATTAGCCATTGCTTCTTCCAAAAATTCCATTTGAACTACTCATTTGTTGGAAATGTGAAACTGGAGACACATGTTTTTAGTAATTAATTAAGAAAATACATATTTGGGCTGAAAGGTAGTCCACAATATTTAAGCATCAACATCAACTGTCTTCTGGTTATTCAGTCATTCCCATGACAACCTGAGACTTCCCTGTATAAAGCACTGAGATCAGGGAATTTTGCCAGATAAGTACAGGGAAAGAAAGTTCTGTTTGGCTTCCAGTAAAGGAAACCAGTGCAGTTCTTACACTTAGGATAATTACAGCAGAGAAGCAGTGTGAACTCCCATGGTGGGGAAAGTGACTGAATCCTCATTTACTACCTATTTTAAATGAGGAACATGGGCTGCAAAAGACAGGATGATGTAGATGATGATGAGCCACACTACAATCTCAGAGCACCGCTTCCATTTTTCCTCTTCATAGCCCAATTCTCATTTTCCAAACACTTCCTTTCATCAAAACCAAAAGCATGCAAGATCCTTAAAATGGGTGATAATGAGAATCAAGTGCTGTGATAATACTGGTTTATTGATCCTCCTGATATTCTGGAGAGTCAGACTATCAGTCTTACAATTTTCAGTCTTGAGAAATGCTCTATCAAATTTCTGTTAGAATAAAAATTAGAAAAAGCATTTTCCAGCCTTATGCTCAATTCTCTCTACTGTTCTGTCCTTGCAGCTCTCCAGAGCATGCTCTGTTCCCCATCGTGCACACTCCTCATCAGTATGCTGAACATTATGTGCCACGAAGGGAACTGCTACATAGAGGAGTTTGTGCAGATTGAGTAAACAGTGGAAGTAAATGTTACTGCACTGATAGCTTAGCTGTGAAAAAAATAACCCTAGGCTGATTTTGCATGGAAGTGCATTGGACTTTCTTTTCATTAGTGTCTTTCCTGAATATCTAAACATTCAACTACCAGCTACAAACAAAATCTGTTGTTTGAATCTAGGCAAACTGAATGCAAATTGTTTCCCCCCACCCTCATTGTAATTTGTCAGTTCTCAAAATAAATCCAGAGCTACAATGTTTTACTGTTCCCAGGAACATGTCTAAGTGATATAGACATTTTACTGTCAATACCTGTCCTCGTGTATATCCTAGCATAGGTTCCATCATTGCCACTCTCTTCCTGTACTGCAGAGCATTCAGGGCACAGTAATATTGCAGGGATGAAAGGTGCTGCTTTCTTCTTGCATTTGCCACGTCTTTTGCCACTTCTGCCTTAAGCTGAATAAAAAATGATAAAGAGTTTGAGAGATTGTTACTGTGTATATGGATATGTTTACTGATTATCTTCAAGTTATTTTTACATCACTCTCATTACAGAACTTCTCCAGGTTAAAATGAACGATGAGAAACAAAGCAAGCAAATCGAAAACCCAAAGCCCTTCTCTGTCAGGATAGCTAAGCATTTGGGGAGCCCCTGTGACTACAACTACATAACTACCACCACTAAAAATCTGGATCAGATCTCTGTGCAAGAAATTTATTTGCAGTTCAAATAAATTTCTTGCACAGACACCACAACTGAAGTCTGCAAGGGCAGAATTCAGAGGTGAATAATTCACAGTATGCTATAACACATTGTGTTCCATAAGGCATTTCCTTTCAAGGACCATCCTGTAGAATGGATTCACTCTCAGGACAGGGCCAGTCACACACTTTTTGACAAAGGGATGTATTTTAGAATAGCAGTCCAGCGGGCTGAGAAGGAGGAATGTAGAGCAATCCCACCAAGAGAGTTATGTGCATTGTTAAGTGGAATGACAGTGCATACAGAGTAATTTAACAGGAAAGCAGATGCAAAGAAATGGAATGCTCTAGGAACAGCAGACACAAGGCTTCATGGCAGTTCACAATAAATTGTTCTCAGTGATACTGCATCACCACCTCAGCTGTACAACAGTAGGCCTATACAGAGCTATTTATAGTCACTTGGACTGCCTCTATCTGAAAAGCTCCCTTGAATCCGACAGGTTTTAGTTGAGTACAACATCTGATCACTTGCCTAACTTGGAGAAAACAGGTGTAACTGCTGAGATGATGTTTAAAAGCTTTGTGTCTGCTTGGAAACGAAATCACAAGTATTCTTGAGCTACTGTGAATTTAAGCCATGAACTCTCCAAAGTTCACAATGAACAATATGCAGACAGAATGGCTGATGAAAACATTTCATTTTCCCTTTCACATTTGTTACCTTTTCATTTTCTTTCCTTTTCGGTAACCTGCTATACTTTGCCATGGACACGTCATGTTCTGTAGACAAGGAATATTATTTTTTTTTTTAGAAATGTGATGTGTATGTGCACAGATTAAACATGTCTTCTGTGCTCTAACAGCTGCATATGAATAGAAACAAACAAAACAGGGACACATACCATTGCTCGCAAGGCCAAAGAGGTCCTTCAGTGTGCTTACTTCTGGAAAAGAGAAATCAAATATTCAAAGTAAAACCAGCTGTTAACACTTTGCTCAACTGAGACCACTTATGGTGTATTTACTGCCCAAGTCACTCCAGCCTTTTCACAGCGGAGATGTATACTTTGTGCTTGTCTTGAAAATGCTAAACCAGATCAGCTGCTAGAGAAATGAATAGGCAGATAGCAAATTAAGGGTGGAGCGAGTTTATTTTATTGAGCAAGTTGTCACTACAAAAGATGCCTTATCTGCCAGTGTCATTTCTCCAAAGAAGAACCATTTCAATATGTTTATTCTGACAAAAGGCCCACCATCATAAAAAATCAGCAGTTCTGAACAACTTCTTGACAGTGCTTATGCGATACCGAGAAATTTAAGACCCAGGAACATATGAACTAAAGCCTTTTTCCTGTACATGAATCTTCCTCAGTGTGGAACATTTTCTGCTAAGCTGCTCTGTGAAAAGAAATCTGTATCTAACACACCTGACTGCTGGCTATGATGCTTGCATTACAAATACTGGCCAGGAGTTTTGATACAGGCAGGGAGAAGACAGACTAAACAGACAACTGAAATTCACAAGTAGGGCACAAGCTACTCTTAGTGTCCCCATCAACATATGCTGCAACTAGCAAAACTCTCTCAAAAAGTTACAAAGAAAGCACATTTACAAGAACAGACATTATGCAACTGTGAAAATACCAAGGGGAAATTGTAGGCTGTCATCATGGTCTCTGATTATTTTTAACACCCTACTCATTAATCAGTTTCACTCCACCTTTTTTCGCTAGAAAGCTTCATTATGACTCAGATGCAGAAAGACAGAAAATTTTTCCACTTGTAACTAACTTGTATCTAAAAGTTTCTACGGTATTCAACGTATAGATGTAACAGGATCAAAAGTAAAAACAGTAACACAGTTATTCTTCCGTGCTTCCTTGTTTAATCCCTCTATGAAATTCCAAAATGGCTAGGTCTCAACTAAAAATGTTGTTCTACAGACTGCATCAGAAAAAAATGGATGCTGTGATGGATAGAATAAAAACAAAACTGACATCCAGGAAAGCTGAAGAAACTTTCCGTTTTTGTCCTGCAGCAGCTGAAGCTCTGATTGCAGGCTTCATATCCATTTTCATATCTTTTTTTAATGAACAAGAGGGAAGAATCCATAAACATGGAAACAGAATTACTAACTCTGAGGCCACGTTAAAGAGGTGGGGAAGTATTTACAGAATCAACATCCTACCATCCAAGTCCTGCTGTATATTTGACAGTATATGATACACAATGTATTCATTAACATAAGACACCTGGATGTCTTCATGATTTCCAATCAGATACTATAAGGAACTCAAACCAGTCATTATTTTGCTGTAGTTGTTTTTTCTCCCATCAAAATGATGTCTACAAGAAGGATATAAGTGGGACTGCAACAAGGGAAATGAGCAGTGGGCTTTAAAAAAAAAAAAGAAAAGAAAGAAAGAAATGCTGCTGTAAAAACGCACATTTCTGTTGCGTAAGTAGGTAAGAGTGTCCTTGACCTTGAATAGGAGCTTGTTTCTTTTGAAATTACATCAAACGTTTGCATTACTGCCTTGCTGTTTAAGTAATGAATTTCCAAATTCGTGAAATCAGGTAACTTTGAACTAACCTTGCATGGCAAGGACTTAAAGAGGATTGATTCCCTAAAAAGGAGGGAATATACTATTCTCTGAAGTTAAAACAACATTCTTGCTTGTGCTGGTCAAACAGCCACAGACTTCTGAAGTGGGATAAATACTGTTGGCAAACCCAATTCACAGCTAAATTTCCCTTCTGGCAATTATAACATCAGTGACTTCAGTGAAATTACACTGGTGTAGAAGAACAGTGACCCAACAAAGAACAAAGCTGTGTTCTTCTCAATTTTTAAACTTGCACCATATGGTGCATAAAATGTTATGTGGTGAACTTGAACTGGTTTTGTCTGAGTCAAAGCATGCACCTGTCAATGAAATTCTGTAGCAGAAAAAAAACCCCAAAAAACTTTTCTGTCAATCACCAAGGAACAAATTAATACATGGCATTATGTCTCAGTTTAAGACGAAATAAGCAAGAAGGAATACATGACAAAAACTGAAACTTATAGTAAAATTTACCTGTGAGATCCTTTTCTCGAAATTGTATTATTGGGAGAACCATTGTATCTGCAAGCTGTTTTGCCAGTTCAGAATGAAGAACATTGAGCTGCAACAGAGAAATGTTCTAAGACACAATGTAAATAAAAAACCCAAACCACAGAGAACACCAAAACACACCAGCCATGTGTGCACAGCAGATATAATGTACTTCAGTGCTTAAAATACATTTCTCAAGGCATCTGAGACAGATGGGGATTTCTTCCTAAATGCTTCATTCCTGTCTGGAATTCCCAAGGATCCGAGAACTTTTCAGTTCCCACATAACAGATTATGGCAATTCACTTGACCATTAATTCCAATGATTAACCCAACAGGATTTAAACGGTAATTATCCTTTATTAACCTGTTTTTGTTAAGTCTCTCTGCCATGGAGTTACAGTCCCACCACCACAACTCCAGTGTCTGTCCATGAACAAGGGTTACCCAGGACACAATCACAACAGGGGGCAACCACAATGAAAGGCCCCATTCAAGTATTTTACCTTCATAGCAGTTTCCCATTCCTGTTTTTCTAAGTGTCTCTAAACTTCAGCACACAGCTATTTTAAAGCACCCACGTGACACCATTTAGGATGAAGGCAGGCAAGGCTCTCATGTCAACAGTGGGACGCTGAGTATGAGATGGGTGCAGGTAGGACAGCTATCAAACATGCTGCTGGAGCACCAGGAGGGTGCCACACATTGAGGTGACATTCTGCCTGTTTGCTCAGTGTCCTGGAGACCTCTAGGCAGCCTCATGCAGGTGAGGATGAAATCAGGATTTCTCATGAGACAACACAATTCAATGCTGATAGAACAGACAACTAAAATGGGCACAAGGGGTAGCTAACACTCTCACGAGGAAAAATGACTGACAGAACTGAGCAGAGGTTTTCAGCTTTCTGCCCTCAAATGGCATCATTCTCTTGTACTTGGGAAGGAGAAAGTTCTTGTTTTGATCTATTTGGAGTTCACGTAAGCAACTAGAAGACTTGTGATAATAAATGCTCCTTTCAAATATCCTGAGAACACATATGCAACAAGAAAAGCCTAACAAAAAAGTAAACCTTTGGGATTCCTCTCACTACATCATTAGAGTTATCCATGGGCACTAAAATTTTTAACTTACTTTTTGGCCCACAACACTCTCTCCCGAACAGCAGACTTCTGTAGAGCCTTTTGCCTTTCCAGTGAGAGTTAAAAGTAGACTAACAAGAACAAGACGTTTCTGATGGCACAGCACTGCTCACAGCAGAGAGAAGTGATGTGACAAACAAAACCTAAGCAAGAAGGATGTAGATACCAAGGCCATATTGAAATGTTATATGGGCAGGTGTAACAAAAGCATTTACAAAGGCTTCCTGTACTTAGCAGAAACCTTCAGGAGTGGGAGTATTATTGCACACAGATTCACTGTCTTCACCATACAGTACTGCAGCCTTCCCCACCCATCTCTGGATTCTGTATGATCTCACAGCAACTGAACTGCAGCTTTACCAATTCACAGCTGCCCTGCATCCATACCTGGCAAGTTCTGGCTCAAACTGCAGTATTTAAAGCTTAGAAAAGTGTCATTTTAATATGGAATTAAATAAAAGATTGCCCCAGCCTAGATGACACATCCTGTTCTAGTATCCTTTTAAGTTCCCTTAGGAAGTTCAGCTTTGCTTTGAGGATAGAATATGGGATGAAGTAACACAAACAGCTCTAACCATTATGGAAGGGTGTTATCAAACTTCTTTATCCAGAATTAAATTACTCTAAAACCCAGGCACAAATTAGCCTTCAAAGGGAAGGCTCTGAATCAAAAGGACAGACTCAAAAAACCTCCATTAATATTCTGTATTGTAAAAAGAGAATATTAGCAATTCAAATTACCTCATCCACAACTTTTGAAAAATAACGGAGGGTGGATATCACTTCTTCATCTCCTTTACCTAAGGCAAAATGCTGGAAACAGAAACACATGTTTGGTCCATAAATCAATAAAGATGAATATAAAATATAACATGTTTTACTGCAGAGCTAATGAATATTTCTACAAAATGCAACAAATGATAAAAATAAATATAAAACCAGAAACTCATTAATATACATTTCTTTTACCCTGCTCTTCTTGTGTTAAATGAATGGATTTTGGACAACACTTAATTCTTATTATACTCATTTTAAAGTCATAGAATTGGAACAAACTGACTTGTATCTTCATAAATTTATTCACTCAGATTTTGTACCTTTTTTTTTATTTGTTTGGTTGGTTCTTTTTTCTTTTTTTAAGATTCTCAGAAACTACCCAACTGCCTTGAATATCCTGAGGAAATTCACAACTGCCTTCACATGAAACCAAGTAAAGCACATGCCCTTAGCACTTCCAGAAAACACACTATTTACAGACTTCTTCACAAAGTGCTGAGGCAGAAAAGAAATCAAAGTCATGTCCTGAACATACCTGCTTTTCATAGGCAAGGAGCTGCTTCGAAAGCTGTTGTGTGGCAAGACACATTTCATTCTACAAACAAAAATGACATGTTAATAGAAATAATGAAAGGTCTCTAGTGCTACTGTTACCACTACTTTGTTACCAACTTCTTGACTGAATCTGAAAGTACTTACACAAACACTCAGCTGAGTGCAAACAGCTAGTCCCAAAATACCTGCACAGATGTCCTGCTTTCAATTAGGATAGAGTTAATTTCTTCTCAGTAGCTGTTACAGTGCTGTGTTTTGGATTCAGAGTAAGAATGGTGCTGATAACACACTGATGTTTTGGATTTTTGTGAAGTCATGTTTATCCTAAGTACAGGATTGTTTCTCCCTTGTCTCACACTCGGACAGTGAGAAGGCATGCAAAGGAAACTGGGAGGGAGCAC
>WEKY01043717.1:0-79667 GCA_013390045.1 Picathartes gymnocephalus
AACGCAGCAATGGAAGTCTTTAATATCAAACCAGGACACAGGAGATAAAGCAACAGCCAGATTTTTGGATAACCTCTTCTATCCAGATTTTGAATAGCCTCCTGCTCCCTGGCTTGAGGCAGATCACCTGCCAGCTTGATGCTGTTGTTTCTTTGGAGCCCTTGGAGAGTATATTTTTGTTACCTTTTTCTGGAAACGAATTATTCTTTTCAAGTATGTATTTACAATGGCTGTGAAGTCACTGACAAGCTCGAGCCATTGAAGCAAGTAGAGAGCTGAGTGAATGGTTCATCATGGATAATGCTGGTGTAAAACCAGCCTGCATTCTGTCACCTCTTTATGGGTGCTGTTGAGTGGATGGTGACATGGCCAAGTCACCATAAGAACTACAGCTGGTTGTAGCATAGTGTATTGATCTGATTACTAAGGTTCTTAAAAATGCCCCTGCCCGAACTAAGGTGCAAGCGAGACCATATACCAGTGACAATAGTATGGGGTTTATTGGATATTATTGGATAGTAAATAGGAGAGAGAGAGAAACAGGAAATAGGTGGGGGGAACAGAAAGAGAAACAGGGACAGAATAAGGGAAATAGCACCACTCTGTGGATCCCAGCAATGCTCCATTGATCCTCTCCAGCTGCTCTTCTTGGTGGTGAAGGTCCCCCCAGGAAGCACAGAATGCCCTGGGTTAATGTACCTTCCAGCCAGGGGGTGATGTCCAGGCCTGGCCCTGGAGTTTGCCATTGTCTTTTGCAGCAGACTTTGGATCTGTTGTATCACCTGCAGTCCTGTGGTTCAGGGCCTCTGGGGAACACTTTGGGGGGTCTTTGTTGGACTGTGACTCCCCCTCAGCTGCCTCTCACGTGAAAGTCCCGTGGATGGGGCCTGTGGGGCTGGGGGGTTTCACAGCTGGGCCGGTTTGTGTAACCGGAGGATGGGTGTTCATTGCCTCTGACCAGAGGTCATGCCTCGCACCCAAAAGCTCCTCCTGCCCCCTTGGTTGAGGGGGAGTCTGTGTAAACCTGGCTTCTGTGAGCTGTGCTCTCCCCCACCCCAAACTCAGCAGAGGATGATCCTCAGCGCAGCTGGTGGCTTTGGCCTTTTGGTGGATGCAAACCTTTCCCTCTGCCTGAGCTGACTGAACAACGGGTTTCCCTTTATCTAATCAGCATTTTGACTTTCAGTCCAAAGTCCCAGTCAGGTATCTTCAGGGAGGCTTCTTTGGTTGTAGCTTCTTTATACAGTTTTTGTTAAAATGAGCAAAACTTTATATCAATGTTTGAGGCATGAACTATTTCAGTCTCTGACACACTGTTACATCAATTAGATCCAGCATTCTGAGCATGGAATGCTTAAGTGACAGTTCAAAAAATATGCAAGAAAAGACTGACTGGCATTGCAGGGCTAATAATTATTTAAGGAAACAAATCTCAAGAGACCTTTTGCAAATTCCCACTGAAGCATTGTATAAAAAGGCAAAGGAATACAAGGAATGAGTCAATTTACATGTCTTGGCAGAGACACACCAACCAGGGGGGAAGTCCAAAAGGAAATGTCACCAACTGGCAAGGCAACAGCTGCGTTTACCAACTTAAACAAAATTAGTCATTGAAAATACAAATGTAAAGACCAAACTAGGAGTCTTCCAGTCAGATGTTGTTTCCATCTTAACATGTGGATGTGAGTATTGGAAACTCACCAGAGTCACAGACATCTCATGCCTCCAGAGGCAAATACCTGGGGAAAATACTAGGTAACAGATGGAGTGAATGTGTCACAAATGCAAAGATCTGTCACTTCCTCACCAGTGTGTCCCCCAAATTCTCCAGGGTAAGCGATGGAAACATTGGGTCGTGTGCAGTGAGTGAAGCCAGCAAGCCTGTCTGAGCAGATGGGCTCTCAGGCAGCTGGAGGAACACGCAAATGGTCAGACCAGATATTGCTTGGAGTGTGAACACTTACTGGCACTCAACGATACAGAAAAACTGCAGAGAGCAGCTAAAGATTGGCACAGACTTTGGAGCCACATTGGCTCCCACAGCAACATCTGCAGGTGCAAGAAGGCTTTGGGGGAAAAAGTTACTCTTGGTACCCTCGGGGGAGTAGTAAGGGGGAGGGTGTGCTTATGTGGGATTTTCTCCTTTAAAGATCTAGACTATTTAAAGTTAGGTTACTGAGAGGAACCAGAGCTTCCCAGTGACGGCATTTCTGGCCCAGGCTGTGGAGGGTTGCATTGCATGGACAAGCCAAGAAATCTGTCATCTCTGGTCTAGTGTGCTTTTGTTGTCTGACTTCAAGGAAATCACACGACTTCACCAGTTCTCCAGAGCTCTCTGACCACAAGACTGTAAGATTTTAATTAGAAGCAGTGGACAGTATACTACTTTTTCTAGTTTCACAAGCTGTCCTGAGGGGCCAATAGGTGAAGTAAATTTCTGTGGAAATGGGAAAAAACCCCACATGTTTCACAAACTGCACTGGGAATAAAGAAGTTGCTTGTAGCTTTATTTATAAATGGCTTAAGATGGTCTAAGTGTAGCTACAGATTGTCTTCAGAGGTGAAGGGTAGCCCTTACCTTTACTGTGTGTACAAAGTATGTTAAGACGTATGTTTGTATGTTAGATGTAATACAGTTTTGGGAGTTTAGTTCGGCTGGTGTTTTAGATGATGGCAGTTACTACAGTAAAAATAAAAAAGTTTAGGTTCTGCAATTTTAGACCAGTTTGTAGAGCATAGGCACAAAAATAACATCCCATGCTATTTTTTAATAGTACAAATAGATCTTCAGTTATTTGTTTTTTATAATTCTGGTTCCTGTATGCAAACCCTGCTTTCTTAGAAAAGTTACCAGACCCTATTCATTCTCCCTGATTTTATCACTGCATCTTAGCACCTTGTGTGTCAGGGTTGAAGCAGTTTGCACCCCTTTTGCTAAGCCAGTTGTGCTACCTCACTTCTGCTCCTTCTCTTTTGACATCTATGCTGGGGTACAGCCATTAAATGATTATTCCTAGTGGCAGTGTCACCTGCCTCTTGGATAAGAAGCTGATTTTTCAGAGAGTTAAAATTTTAAGGCAGAAAGGACTGATTCTGTCATCTGCTTATGCTTTTCCAGCCAAACTCTTACTATTTCTCATTCAGCCTAGCTTTGAAAGGTTGAGGTAAGAAGATCCCAGCTCTGTGCCTAGGGAGACTGTTCTAGCACCCAGACCAAAGCTTTCTGCCATGTTTGGAGTGAGAATCCCAATGTCTTTCAGATTTAAACTTGCTTTTTTACTTGCACATGCCTCAAAGCATTTATTACCATTTAGCATAACCAGGTGGTATCTAGCCAGGTTTAGCCCTTTCAATTCTTCCTTGGTAGCCTTGTAGGACAGGTGTGGCTCCCAGGCACTACAAATCTGGGACCAAGATCTCTTCTGGGGGTTTGCTTTCAGCCTGCCCTGTTTCATGCAGCAGACCCCTCTGCAGCAGCAGGGTGAGCTGTGGCAGTAGGTGCAGGCACACCTGCGTGCTTCACATGATGCCATCTTTTTGTGTCTATAGCCAGGTGACAAACTACACAGTCACCTATTTGCCAGGGAGAGCTAAGCCATGCATTTTGCCTTTGAGAATTGGGAGGCATCACAAGCAGCTCAGTAAAGACAGTGCTTTCCTGAGCTGGTGGTGTGAGTTATGCTGCTGTCCCTCTCCAGAGATGCTCAGAAAGCAGGGTATGACTTTGGGAGCATGATCAAGGATCCCCTTTCCAACCATGGTGAAAGGCAGTCTATCTAAAATTATTCTGCTCCCTTTTGAAAACGGTCTGCTAAATGGGGCTGCAGACAGAAAGGGCAGCCACTATCCATGCCAAGGTGCTCGTCTGGATTGCCTTTAAGAGGGAGTTTCTGATGAGTAAAACCTAAATGAACACAGGATCTGCTGTATTTGAAATTTTGACATCAGAATACAGACTGGCAGCAAACGCTGTAGGGTAGGTTGGGATGCAGCAGAGGCCAGTTGTCAGAGCTTGGGCCTTGCTGTGGGGGCAGATCTGATTGCCCAAGGGCTTCCTTGGCCAGTGCTCTGCAGAGCCCCAGTAGCATCTGGCAAGGCTGCTTGGTGGTTTCTGCAGGGAGCTTTGCTTGCAGGATCTCAGCTGGAATGCCTGCTAAAGTAGTAGCCAGCCTCGTTGGGACCACTTCCCCCTTGCCCGTGACCCAACCTGGACGTGAGCAGCACTGGCTGCCTAGGCTGGGCTGGACCAAGTCATTTGGGCCCCCACAGAAGTGGTTGCAGATACATCCCCAGAACAAAGTCATAATACAAATTGATTGTGGCAGCAGGGGTGGAGTTCAGCAGGAATTAGCCTTTGGGGTATTTTATCAAATTTTTGAAGCATGAATTGTTGGTAAACCAGAGCTAACATTCATAATCTGCAGCAAAAAGCAATATAAAGCAGCTGCAGCCCTGCTGCTGGTGCCTGGCATGGTATTTCTCCTGCCCATCCTCTGCAGACTGGCTGTTGCTGTCGCCATCCTTACCAGGAGCGTGGGGTGCACTGAGGACCCCAGTCCAGCTGGAGATGGCAAAGCAGCTGGAGCGCTGCTGTGAGTGACCTTTGCTCAGGAGACCAGACCCAGCTCTCCTACTGCCAGGCCCCTTTGAGCAGGAGTTTGTCCTTGTGCAGGTGGCCACAGTCGAGCTCTTAGTCCCTTCCCTAGGCAGCAAGGGGTTCATTCACCGCCTCCACGACAGGTACCTGCAGTGGTGTGACATGTGCCCTGGAAGAGACTGTCACTTTGCATGGACAGTAAAAGGAATCTGGAGAGTTGACTGTCACAGTGCAAGTTTTTACCTTGCATCTGAATCAGACAGGATTAATCCTTTTGTAAACTGCTGGAGTGACTGGGCCACAGAAGTAGCCAGATATTATAGGTAGCCTTCTGTTTGCACCTATTCATTTCAGGATTGCATCAGGAATAACTGGAACTTCAATCCAAACTTTCAATTTTAAGAAAGTTTTTATAAGCCTCAAGCCATAGGTTTTATCTTCTGCAAAATGGTTTGAAAATATTGTAAACAAAAATGTAGCTCTTCATGGCCCCAGCTTGATTTTCATACATTGGTTTACTTCTTGTATTCCTCTTGATGAGGACAGGAGAAAGAGCTTCCAAGATACTTTCCTCTGTATGAAACTATACCTCTGGTGTGGCTAAGACCATAAGGACTTCTCACTTTCATCTGGTTTTCATGCCCTTTAATCTCTCTCAGCTCCAGATGTCTTTTTGCATCATCTCAAACCGATTAGATAAAAAATTAAAAGTTTAGTTGGAAATTAAAAGAAATACTGAAAAGTGTCATACTCCTTGACTGCCTTGCTTGCAGGAGGCAGTGGGTGGGAAGGAATAAAAGTGTACCTTAATTATACAGTCTCTCTGTTTATTTTCACAGCTGTAGCTTTGCTGAAATGTGCAGCAGACGTCCTAAATCCACCAAGCAGGGTCCCTCTGTGTTGCACCTGCCCGTCCTACAGTCTTGGTACCAGTTGGGAATGTGTGTGGCTGAACAATGCAGGAAGACTAGAAGGGGCTTATCCCATTAGAAATAAATTACAGTGTAGTGTAGCATGAAAATGATGTGTCAGTGAATACAGAACACAGGATTACCTTCTGTCTCTTCCCTTTATCATAGATAACAGCAGCAGTATGGGAAGGAGATTTATATTGTGCTTATTTGAAGCTGACCAAGCAGTTTAGATGAGATGAAATAGGGGTTTTATTTCTGGAGAGAAGAATGTGTTCTTGCTAAAATGCCATTAATTGCTTTATTATTTAAAGCACAAATTATATCCAGCAATTTGTTGGTCTCCTCTTTTTTTCCAGTGAAAATAATTCACCGTGGAAAGATTTTGTCAAAAAATGATGATGAACCTACTAACAAATTAAGTTGAAAGAAGCTGAACTTTCAATTTAGCTTCTATTTTCATTCCCCTTCTCTCTCTTAAGCACTGTGTGCATGTGTGAATTTCTATTAAAAAAACAGTGGCTTGGCTAACTGAGAACCTTAAAAAAAATTACAGCAAATACCACTGCAGCACAGGAATCACAGGCATCCCCTTACATGTTGGGAAGCTGCTGTCACGCTGTAGTAGCAGTGGCATGGCACACCCATTGCAAGCAGAGCCCTCTTGTGCTGGTCACACATAGGGCCTAGGAGCTTAGGGGAGCTCCCAGCCTCTCCTGGAGGCAGAGGCAGTCACCAGGGTGGACCAGTCCCTTACAGATCCAGTGCTGAACTCCACTCTGACTCCCCTGCCCTTGTTATAAAAATGCCGTGTCAGCTTCTTCCACAAGCACTGTCTCTGTTTGTCAAACTTCCCTGCTTTGGCTCATTCTTGGTTTTTTGGGGGGTTTTTTTGTTTGTTTGTTTGTTTGTTTGTTTTTTAATCAGTCTCTTTGCGATCTCTTTTTGCTCCTGTTGGTGCACTTCCGTGTTTCTCTTGTTTGGTTCCTCCATTACCCTGCCTACTGCAGGCTGGTCGCCAATCTCCATCACCCAAAGCTATGCTTTTTCTCCTAGGGCTTCGTTCCTGGAATTTGCCCTGCCAGTATTAACCCAATGCTTGCCCATGGCTGATTTATTTGCCATAAAGTTTCAGTATTGCCATTTTCCTTGTGAGACGGAGTATTGCTCTCTGTCTTGATCAGTGATTAAAGCTGCAGTGAGACCCACCTGAATTGCCAGTAATTCTGTATCATTTGTGTCACCATCGATAGGGAAGAAGAACAGCTTTTACAAAATCTGTTTTTATTACAGATGTGTAGACTTGAATTTATAGCTTTAATTGTGCTTCCAAGAAAGCAGCTGTGAAAGTGAGATAGAAAGCTGAATGAAAGAGCTGGCAGGAGGAGTAAAACGTATCAGGGGGACTGAAGGAGGAGGTAACACCTGGAAACATCTGTTGGGAGAAGTAAAGCTGGAGAAGGTATGGAGCCACTTTACCTCACCAATCCCTGACCAACTACTAGCTTCTTGCCTGCTTTTTGTTTCCATCTTTTTCGGCATTGCCTGGTGTGTTCTTCCCCACCCTTATTTGCAACAGACGATTTTTATAAGGTTCAGAAGTGAGTGAGTGCATTTTCCAGCTCTCTGGTCTCCGTGCCTGCTGGAACATCTGTACACACACTTTTCCTGTCTAAAGATAGTTTGAGCTAGTGTGCCCAAAATACAGCTTCAGGCTTGGGTTTGTTGTTGTCTTAGTAAGCGTAAAAATATGTTCTAATATTATGTCACTCCGGTTATGTGTTTCAGCAGCTGCAGTCTGTCTGTGTCCAGTTTGTTGGGAATGGCCTTGCTTCCTGGGATTTGTTTTTCTGTAGCTGGAGTCCTGAGTTACTTAGTTTGACCAAGACCGTGCCCTGTGGTCTTTCTGTGAGTGTGATCATTCTTGCCCGGTAGGGTAATTCCAGCAGGGTTTTCTGCTGGAATGACACAACCTCCTTTGACTGACCTCATGCTCTGCCAGCACTGCTGTTTGAGCATCATCCCTTCCCACCCCCTGTCCCTGCAGGCCTTGCTGCGGTTGTGCAAAACATTTTCCTTCTTTCTGTAGTGCCATCGATACGTTGAATATTTCTGCTATTACTTCTCAGGTCTTCTGGCTTGACCTCTCCACCTCTCTCCATCCAACATGGATGTAGTACCTAATCCCTTTTCTGGATATGTGTGTTCCTTTGGTGTGCATTGAAAAAGTGGAATTTACTTATTGTAGACCTTTCCTTATTTTTACTTATATTTTGTTATATTTCATTTAATGCACTGTAACTTGTGCTGTGTGGTCACAAGGCACAATCTTAGCCTCCCTTCGGGAATTCCCAGATTCATGATGGAGTCTGGGATGGGAGCTTTGTGTAGCCTGGAGATCAGGGAAAGGAAACTGCTAAATGGCAAGTTGTGTATCAGCTGCACTTCTGGGTTGGCAGGTTGGCTGGTGAACACTGAGATTTCAAAGAAGGCTGTTGGCAAAGGTAAAGAGGAGCAGGGAAGTGACGAGATCAGCAAGTGTTAGATGTTCAGGTATCTGTAAATGGATATCACAGTCCATGTGTTGGTGTGAAGATGTTAATTTTTGCTGATAAATGACAAAACTACGCTACGCACTTTTATGCATAAAGCATAAAAAGGGACATGATTGTGTGTGATTGTAAAAGCTTTTATACTGCTTGTTGCTATAACTTAGGAAATGTGAAGTGGCCAAGTGAGTTAATTATGTGAATCATCTCAAGTGAGTGCCTGAAAAAAAATTGTTGTGCAGCTCATTGTCTATTCTCTTTTTAAGGCTTGTTTTATGGAAAGGGAACTTTTGAAACTTGGAAGATTCTGATTTTTATTGGTAATATTCTTCTATCCTTGGAGCAACGAAGGCAAGTTCTCCTTGCTGCAGGAACTGAGCACACTTCGGCTGAAAGGATGGTGAAGGTGTCAGAGCTTTGTTAGCAGAGCAGGAGGGTGTCCCCTCACCACTGCTGGCTGGCTGGATCCAGGAGAACGATGCAAGGAACCATGCTGCTGGCATCCTGCTTACGACTCTTAGTGTCTGCCAAAATTGGTTTAAAATAGCTGTTACTCAGAGAGCAATATTACAGATTTGTATTTGAGCTATTTGGACTTCTCACAAGGGTTGGAATACAAGACGCCAAACAGTGCAGCTTGCTGGTTTTTTAATACAGACTTTCACATCGTGAAGGTTTTGTCAGAAATTTCTATTTCAAGCTCTGGGATACAAGGTGTTTACATAGTGTGCTGTTGTTGCAGGGCTGAGTATCTGCCCTTTGTTGGCATTTAGGTTATCCTCATTTATGCTGCAGTGATGCCCAGAGGCTGAGCGAGTCAGGGCCCCGCTGCACTGTGTGCTGGGTGACAGCAGCGTGACAGTCCCTGCCCCAGGAGCCTGTAGCCTGGGTCACTGGCTTCAGATGGCCACCGCCACAAGCTGCTTGGGAGCATCCGCTGCCAGGCCAGAGCATACTAGGGAGAGAAAGCAGGGATAATTCAGGTGAGGCAGCCAAACGTGCATTTTAAATGCAGTTTACAGTCATGACATCAGTAGTGCCTTGTTGCCTGAGTCAGCAGATACAAATGCACAGCTTCATTGTCAGTAACTACCCTTATGTATTTCAAAGCCTTATAAGCCCTGACCTACAATTTGATCTCTGCCAACACCAGTTCCCACAGGAACACAGGGCCACTGTGAAAACAAACTGTTAGAAACAAAGAGAGGTATATTCTCCTTCACAACAGAGAGTCTCTCTGCCATATTCTTCTTCCCTGTGCTCTGTGTACAGCATCCCTGGGTGAAGTACAGGGGATGATATCCGTGCATTCAAGTGAGAAATTTTTTCATGTTTATAGTATGCCTCAGTCCAAGGCATGTGCAGGTTGGAAAAGAGTCATAGAATTGTGTTGGTTGGAAAAGACCTTTAGGATCATTGACTCCAACTTTTAACCCAGCACTGCCAAGTCCACCACTAAGTTGGACAAAAATGCACCGCTGGGTGCCATTTGTATGTTGTATAGCAGGGTGTGAGGTGGTTTGTGTACCACACAGTCTCTACCACTGGTGTGATTCAGTTGTGCCATTGCCACCTAGGACAGGTCTGCAGTTCTGGGAACTAGGGCAGATCAAGCTTTTCCGCCAGCTCCCCTCGCCAGGCAGCATGTGTGCTGTATGCAGCGCCAGTGTGGGAACAAGCTGAAGGGAAACTTCATTATTTTGACAGTGCCTTTTTAGCTGAAGTACTGCCACAATTGGCATGACAGCAGTGAATCCCAAAATTGGTTGATTGCTGAGAGAGCCTGTGAAGACAGACATGAGGGATAAAAGGAATTAAATGCTTAATTAATAGGTTTATACTTCCTATTTCTTGAAGCATGACTATTTTTCCCCTCTCCTGTTTTGTTTACTTTAAGGTGCCATATGTTCCACTTGAAGCCATATAGAAATTTGCTAAAGAAACCTGCACATCAGGGTTAAGAGAGTTCTTAACTAGGTGATCTGCTACTTGAATATTGAACTGTTGAAATAATAAAATGTTTTGAGCTACCAACATAAGAAGATTATTTGGCCAATATTTTGTACACTAATGACAGCACCTATACAACTGTGTAGTTACTCTTGATCCTGAAGGACTAAAGCTTCAGCTTCTCATGGCAGAAGTTCTCTCCTGTTTTCATGTATTCCTGGTAACATTTTTCATTAGAATTCTAGTTGCGAATATCAGCATTTCTTTGGTGTCTCCTTCTGTTAATTCCTTGCTTCCCAGATGCTGTTCTATGTGAAAGTCTTTGTGAATTGCTTAAAGGAGTAAAATCTTTCATGGTAATGGAGATGCTAACATGCATGACAGTTCTTATCCATCCAAAAATGGCAGCAGTTGACTTGTAGTTTTTCATATAATCTGATTTTTCACTCAGAAAAGTTTTCACTTAGAGAAGGTAGCTATTAATTACTTATCTATCCATGTTTCAATATGCCACTATCTCGTTAAATAGCTCCCTTGTCTATTTCTTTCTGAAACTATAAAGCACTCTTTTCTGCACAACAAGCTCAGTGACATCTTGACACTTCCCTAGTGTTTTCAAATCCTGGTAGGTTTGAGTGAATTACTGGATTTATTTGAACTTCAGATTTAGGGCTTGTAAATATGCACAGATGAAAGCTAAAAAGGTTGACAAGAGTGCATTTGCAGTTGCAAGTGCTAGGTTTGGCATAGTTATCTTTGGCAACACAAACCTAATCAAGTCCAGGAACTCGAGTGATCATAAATCTGTTGTGATACTGATAGTCGTCTTGTATTACGGTAGTCAGTACTACCCCCTCTATTATTAGATTGGACCCTGGGGAAATGCAAAGGAAAGTGTGAGTCTCACCCACGATGTTTTGGTACTAAGCAAGCCAAGCACTTGGAGAAGATCTTTATCTTTGCTTAGCAGATGGAGGGTGAGGTGAATGTATGAGACCAAGGTGCTGAAGAGGTCTCGTCTTTCCCAAATGTTAGTCCAGAGCCTTAATGCGGAACGGCCCTGCTTTCATGGATTGGTATATGGTTGTCCTGTTTCCAAACAGCAGTGCTGCTACCCACAGGAGACCTGAGGAGTCCACCCAAGCAATGAAGCTTTCAATGGGTGGCATTATTAAGGATTATTTCAAGAGCTGGCTTCTAATATTTTGGTGGTCCAGATATTTGAAAGATCTGTGAAATCCTTTACCATGGATTTATTTTAATGGAAGAGTTTGGGTCGTGACATTATGTGCATGTAGGTAGCCATTAAGCAAAGAGAGGCAGTAAGTGGCAAGTCTTTCGCTACTGGTTCTGCCCCTTCACTTTCTGAGGAGAACGCGTTTTAGCTTAAGGGCTCCTAGCTTACCAGCATCTCCTGGTGGGCACTGGTTAGCTGGCTCTATGCGGGAATGATTGGATTGGTAGGTGTTTAGTTCATAAGTTTCACCTACTCATCTTGTTTTCTATTAATAATATTATGTTTTAATCCTGTAAGTGTACTGTGCCATGCATCTGTCTATTTGGGGAGCTAATCCTGTAGTGGTAGGCATTTATTTCAGGAGCAGCCTTGACAAAGCACAGCCTATTCGAGTGCTGGCCTCTCCTATTTTGTGTAGTGGGTTAAATCACTGGTATTAGTGTAGTGTAGGAGTTCAAAAAGGAAGACGTTATTTGCAGCGTCAACTCATTAAAAATACTCTGTACAGATTTTTCCAAAAGAATAAGCAGCCCAAGCATACTGGGCCCCATGCCAGGGTGTGTAATAGCCTTGCACAGCACCAGTTGAAGCTCCAAGCTGGATAAAGGCAGCTTTTTCTGGGTTTGTTAAGTATTCCTTTAAAAAAAAATAAAAAAGGTTTGTATACAGAAGTAGCAAATTAATTCAGTCCTATCAGAAAGCAGGTCAGTGACTGACCTCTCAATAGCATGAGGCAGCAGTTTAAAGCAGAAGTGACAGCTCAGCAGCGTGGACCCTCCATGTCTCCAGGAAACTTGTTTTGACAAATGTAAACACATTATATCCTGTATTCCTCTTGCTTATTTATTTTTTTTGCTGCTGCATTAGAAACCACAAGCTGTCACTCGCCATCCCCTTTCTTCACCCTTTCTGGTCCCCAAAGGGAAATGCCTTGTATCGTAGCTAATAATTTTTGCAGGGCTGCGTAATGAGTAAGGCGTTCCAGCAGGGTCAGTGTTTTTTTTGTAACGCACAAAGTTGGGCACTGTAAACCAGACTTGACTAAAATCCAAACCAAAGTCTTTTCAATGGTGAGGGAAGTCATTGGGAAGACAGGAACTGGATTAATTTAGGATCCTTCTGTCCTAGTTTTGCTTTTCTTTGTGCTGAATGAAATTTTTGCATATACACACGTGCCTCTTCAATGTTTATGTTGCCAGTGTTGGTGTCCACATTGCTGAACAGACGGAACTTTGAACATGTCTTCACTGCAGCCCAGCAACTCCTGAAACTGGGATGCTTTTGTAATATTGGGTGAAATAGCAAAGTGTATATAAATGGAGTTGTGGCTCCTTGAACACCCCATAAAGAATAATTGCCTCAGAAGACATGGGAATATGTTCATCTTTTCATTGAGTTGTCACTATCAGCAGGTATTAAAGGTGGAGTGTACACTACTAGTTAACTACTTTAACTTATACATTTCCTGCAGTGATTTCGTCTATGGAAATCACTGTGGATCAAAAGGTCACGCAAGGTTTTCAGCTGTCTCCTTCTCCTGTCTTGTAACCAGGTTGCACAGACAAGATACTGCCACGTGGAATATATAGAGGAGGATTTCAGAATGTATTAGGCAACATGGCTCAATTTAAACCATTTTGCTGAAGATCTCATAAAACTTGACATGATTTTCTTCATTACCTAGTTACCTTTCTGGCCTGAGGTGGCTCAAAAATACTCAGAGAATCCTATGGGTATTTATACAGATGCTGTACAAAGAATGATTTTTGCCATGTGATAGATAAACTTTCAGAGCCTTTTAGCTGTACATTGACATTTAACTGAGTTTTTAAGTTCATTTGCTTAGAAGTAGTGCACTACAGTAAAAGTTGGATAACATTGTTTCAGCTAGAAGCAGAGATTTGATTTGGGAGGATGGGAATATATTTGTTAAAAACAAATGCCTTTAGTAAAGGTTTTATCTGAATAGATCCAAATCAAGCAAGAAATCAGATGGATTTTTATAACAAAACTGGCTATGAGAAGCTGGGGAAGTCCTGTTTCAGTGAATTATGTGTTTCTATGCTAATGCTATAGATAATGTTGGCACTGATTGTTACATACTGTGCAATGGATGTCATGCTAAGAAAGTAGTGAAAAATACACTAGTGTATACAGTTAAAAAAAAAAAAGGCAAAGGAGAGGAGTGCCCATGTACATGTGTGAGTACACTTGTGTGGGGGGTATGGGCAGTTCCCAATCTGCCTCCCTCAGGATCTTTGCACGACACAGATGCAGGCTTTCAAGTCATTACACTCTCCACAGGGCCACCAAGTTTCCTCTGCTTGAAAGCGCTGGAAGTGCAAGGTGTGCTCCAGGTGAAGACAAAGATCTAATGCTTTTTCCCACTGTTTCATGCTTGCAGAGATACTGCTTCCCTTTGCTCCCTCCTGCTCTGGGGGTAGAGAGTCAGAAAGGAAACAGCATCTTTAGACTTCTAAGATCATCAAGTCCAACCATTAACCCAGGACTGCCAAGTCTACCCCAAAACCATGTTCCTAAGCACCATATCTACACATCTTTTAAAGATCTCCCGTATTCCAATAGTGAAATCCTTTCGGTTCAAGGCAATTCGAGCATCTCTTAAGGTTTAAGAACTGGAACCACTTTGAAAGTGCCCACACACACACAAGTGGGGAGCTGGGAGGTTTCCTCCCACACCCAAATGCTCACAGGAGGTCCTGCCAGGTTGGCCAGTTAAGCTGCTTCCTCGTTGCTTGTAGGTGGTGGCAGAGCACTGCGTAACAGAGGTGATGTGGTGACCTTTGCAGTGAAGTGAAGACAGGCATAGCAGAGACAGGAAAATTTCCCATGGCGTAGGCAGTCACTGGTGTCACTTGCCTTTGGGCTAGTGTCCTGTCTCACTTGTTGGAAAAGCAGTTCTCATGGAATAAGAAAGCTGAAATCCTCCTTTTCTTTTTAATTTCTAGCCAGGGGAGTCTGTTTCACAGTCTGCATCCCATACTAGCAGTGACTACCCAGTGCATATTTGGTATATATATTCAATACATTAATTTACCCCTTCAGTTGTGTGCATGCATCAAGGAGCATGACACTTTCATATGTTCCCTTTTACTTTTGAAGTCTTGGTGATGGCTTGCTGGGATGAATTGAATGTCATTTTTTTGGCTTTCTTCTGATGCCCTGCACACAGCAGTTGTGAGGGAGTGTGGCTGAGGGATCAGCCAAGAATCTGCTGTCCTCCCCGTGATGAAACTGGAGGGCAGAGCAGAGAGATGTGATGCAGAGAGGCCATGGGAGATCCTGGGTCTGCATTTCCCCAGTGCTGAACCTTCCTGTGCTGGCCCTGTGTTGGGTAGAGCAAGCTCAAACTCACGCGAGGGACTTGGCAAGAACGGCCCTTCATGCTTGGGGGTGGTTTCTTCACACTCACAAGTTGGATCCATCAGGATAAAACTTGTCAAAAGTGAACAGATACTTTGTCTCAAAAGAAAAACTCCCCAAAACAAACAAAACCAAACAAAAAACGGGGGTCAGAAAACCCCAGGTCCCACTTTTTCGCTCATAGTATTCTTAACTAGATTAGTGGCTTGAATATCTTGGGCTTCTTCCATCCCAAAGAATTCAGGGAATTTGTTTGTTCTCTTCTATACAGCAAACAAGTAAAAAGGTACAGGAGAAATCATGTTTTGGCAGTTCAGATAACTCACAGTAAAACTTAAGATTTTATTAGTTTTCTTCCAAGGTGGAGGAGAGTTGTTTTTACCTTCTAGGTAACTTGACAGCTGAAGTTTTTGACTTAATCGTTGAATCATCTTTATTTCAACCCTGTTGACTCTTGGACTGAATCCAGTGAAACAATGCATTTCATGTGGTGCACAGAAAATATTTATAAATTTTTGTTACTTGGGGAGGAAGGTAGGAGTTGCCACTGTAGTGCTTTTCTGAATGTACAGCGATCTACACTAGTTAAGCATGGATGATCTAATTTCAGTCAACAGCACAAGGCAATGTCCGTCCTGACTATAATGATGTAAATGTCCTTTGCTTTCCTTAGATCTGTCTGAGAGTATGTCATCTGTCAGAGTAACATCTCAGATGATGAAGAAATTCTATACAGGGTGTGTGAAGTGGGAGCAAGTGAAGAATCTGTTTGAAATTTCATCCCTCCTTAATGTTTTGCAGAAGCTCTTTTTGGTTGAAGTAACATGAATTTTGTAGAGAAATTAGGTGGGTCATTCTTGCACTGATGAAGGCATAGAGCAGGTTCTACAAAGGTAAAACGTTGCCTCTCCACAGGACTTTGGAACCACTCAAAGCATCTCTACTTTGTACAAGTGTTAAGGGGGGAAGAAAGAGAAAATTAATTCCTTGTATTGCCAGCTGATTTCCTGAATGATTTTACTCTGCATTTTTGTGTGGTCTGTGCTGTGAGATTTGGTGATCTTAGGGAGAGCTACTGGAGCACTGGATGTCCAGGTCACTGGTGCACAACGTGAAGCAGTGGCTTTTAAGGGTTCCTCATGAAGCCCATTTGGCAGGTGCTGTGAGTGCTCATTTTGCTTGGCTTTGTTTCTTTCCCTGGATTTAGTTTGGGGTTAATGGTTCACATTTGCATCACCACTGAAACACTGCTCACATCATCTGGCAACACCTTTGTGTCCATTACTGATTCCAGAGTGTAAACTAGATAGATTATATGTCCTGCCCTGAGGAAGAAGAGAAGGAGTTAAAATTTAAGAGCTGCCACTGGTGGGCATGAGTGCTGACTAACACCTACTATCTTGAGCACACGGAAATCAATTTGGACCTTGTCTGATGAATGCCACTGCTGGAGTTCTTTCTTTTCCATATAGAGCTACATATGAGAATCGAGAAATAAATGCATTCACTTAAGATAACATTGCGTGACAGCTGAGAACAATTAAAACTCTTACTTGTAGTTATATTTTTTTTCCTTCATTTCTACAGCAGGAGGGTGGTGTCTGCAGCTCAGAGGAGTGGATACAGGCTATTTGTCACTGCTGTGGTCTTACCTAGAACAAGTATCCTGCAAGGTTATTTATTTTACAGCCTTTTCTTCTAGTTTTGCACAACACACAGATCTTGGGAGAGGGGAAAGGATTTTTTTTTTTCTTACTAGAGTCTTTTGGCAATAAACACATGCCTAACTGTAAGAGAAAAAACTTTCACAACCAGGCTTGTTTTGTGAAGCCCAAACATTTGTGAAGCTTACAAACCCTCAAACTTTGCATAATGTGCCCATCCCTGGTCTCAAACATGAAGTGGCAGAAGAGGGAAGTGTTACTTTTTTTAACCAACAACTTATGACTGTGTCAACACATGACAATTTGTCAAAGCTTGCTGTAGCGGTACTGTAAATTAATTTTTAGCATCACTTGTGAGTGGTAAACACTTTGTGCAGTGTGAACAGCTCCTAGTACAGTGTGAGTTGTCAGCAGCTTGTGAGCTACCCTATAAAAATAATTTTAAAAAAGCACAGAGGGAAGGATGCAAGCTCATTTACTAGTACAAAATGGATCTGAGTCTGCAAAAATTCAACATGTGGTGGTATGTCAACTCAACCTTGAAAACTTGTTTTTTCCATTAATAATCATCACCTGCAAGGCTAGGAAATCACAAATTTCTATTCTGTGCCCCAAGCAGTGCCTGATAGCAAGCAGCTTTCTCAGGCTTGTGACTCGGTGAAGTAGAGCCCTCTCTTTGCTCTTGGGTTTTGCCTTTGCTTGCTTGCTTTAGAAGCAGAATGTCCTGCAAGTACTGGTATGCTCTTTTGCTGAGAAGTCTCAAATCAACCACATGAAATGCCTGGAAAAATATTAATATGGCAGCGCAAAGGGAAATGGTGGGGGCTGAGTGCTCTTTCCTCCTCACCTGTCCCCTTGCTGTTTCTCCTTGCCTACCCTAGCTGCAGTGGTGGAGCTGGCAGTGATGGTTCATACAATAGGAGTTGACATGATGGAAGAAAATTCTTTGGTACGAAAAGACAGGGAATATGTATTGTAGAAAACAACTTTTCAGATACATACCTATTTTAACCTGTCACTTCAGCAGAACAAGCAGTAGTAACCTCCCAACCTAACAATGACTGTTAAGTTGAATGTTAATTCACTCAGTCGTTGAATTGCTAACATGTCTACAATTTACAAGTGAACACCCACTCAAGAGAGAGAAAATAGAAGTTGGTGCCTGGAATTCCTGGCCTTACTGAAATCACCTACATTTTTTTGGTACTAATTCATCTTGCATTTCCTGCAAATGTTTTAAGTAGAACTAAATGAGAAAAACAGCTGGGTGCGTTTGTTTGCCACTTTGATGTGTTCAGTGCGGGGTTTTTTTCTCAGGCACAGTCGGTCTTGGCTTATACACTGTAGGGTGGCTTTGGCTGCAACTTGGGGCTTGTTCCTGTGAGCAGGGTGAAGCTTGGCACAAGAACTATTCAGACATGCTAAAGCTAGTTTTAACCTGGTCATAGTTTTAAAGAGAAAGGTGACTTTATTTGTGTATTTGCTCATAAAGAATTTTGGTTATATTTCCTTTTCTAGATACAACTGTAAGTGCTGCCTGTATGAAAGAGCTGAGCCACACCATCCAGGAAACTGTCTAGAGCAGCAGTTGGCTTGCTTGGAAATCACTTACAGGACTGCGTTGTAAGTAAGTTCACAAAAGCATCATCAAATGTTTTCTTCAGTTTTGGGGTGGTTTTGAGATGTTTTGGTTGTTTCTTATAATTTCACAGTTTTACTCTAACATCTAGTAAGACACTAGCAGTGCATGTGGGAACTGGAGCCCCCCCATATCTGTGCATAGCATAAAGCTAAAGCCCTTTCAAGGCTTTTTGCCGCCCTGCGCTAGAACTCCCCAGCGTAGTACCTGAACACTTCTGAAAACAGGCAGCTACATAGAAGTCTAGAAGAAAATTTGACCGAGTACACATTGATCTATTTTGTCATTAACTCTATGACATACATGTTTTTCAAGTGTTCATCCCAGCCTGCACTTGAGCATTTTAGCTATGGTGGTTTAGTCCTGCTAGAGCAAATGCTTTGTGGAGATTTTCATAAACTGTGATCTGCCTAACTCAGTTTGAAACAATCTATGAATAGTTGCCCTGTCTTACCCAAAAAGAACACTGCTTTGTCCCTTTGGCCATGCAGGGCGTATAGCTAGGGAACCTTAGTAGGCTGTGAATGGAGGTGAATTTGGTCAGCTGCATCTGTTTCTGTGATCATGAAATCATACAATATCCTGAGTTGAAAGGGACCCACAACGATTTTTGAGATCATCCTAGTGATGAGTGAGTCTCAATGAAAAGGGCCCTATTTCAGGTTACAAGTCAATTGCATTGTATATGGCATTGAGAATGTGTTTGCATTTAGAATGAATAACATCATCCTAGAAAACTTTGAGATGTACACCAAAAACCCCTTATTATGCTATTTATACAGCTCATTTTGAAAGCATAATCCATTCAGGGATGTTTGTGACCTGAAATTTTATAACTTTTATTTCTTTTTATATTGCCTTCATTTTCCTGCTGCTGTCGGTTATGAGAATTATGATGTAAGACGTATTTATGACATAAGTGCATTTCCCTTGAAATAGCCTCTGATAACATGGTTGCTTGAGAGAGCAGTGGTGGGAGAGTTGGTGACTTAGAGTTCAAATCAGTTAGTTCAGCATATTTATTATACAGGCTGCTCACATTCCTCAGCACCTTGCAGAATATTCCCCACGGGTGACATTTGCTGTACATATACTAGATTTTATATCTATCTATATATATATATCAATATTTATGCTAATCCTGTTGGCAAGTCCTTCAGACACAGCGGTTGAGTCAGTTTTTTGCCATAGGTTTCTTTTTTGCGAATCTTTACTCTGTACGGTCAGCTGACACACCTGGGTCACAGTCTAGGTGAGGTTGTGCTGGACAGAAACTTTTGGCTCGGGTCTGCCTGCAGTTATCTGCCAGGTACAGTAACTGCTGCCTTGTTCTTGTTCCGTGCCTGCTGGACCCGTGAGGCACTCAGCCCAATTCTACATGGGTGTCGTTGAATGAGATGAAAAGAGGACTGTTTGCTGTCAGGGATGGGACACTTCAGCTATGGCAATTGTGCAGAGAACAAGTGAGGGAATTGTTTGGGGGAAATTAGGACTTTGAAGTCAAGTTTGAAGTCAAACAGTTTTCCAATTAGAAATCTAAAACAAGGCATAATGTTTGTTTTCAGCAGCCTGTAAATGGGTCATCTGCTTCTGGAACTTAAATCCTGACCTAAGCCACCATTGTTTTCATGGAACCATAAAATCATTAAGAATCACACAAGCAGAGTTGTTTAGGTTGGAAAGTATCTTCAAGATCATCAAGTGCAACTGCTAACCCAGCACTGCCAAGTCCACCACTTGGCCATGTCCCTACGTGCCACATCTACATGGCTTTTAAATACCTCCAGGGATGGGGACCCAACCGCTTCTGTAGGCAGCCTGTTCAATGCTTGACAATGCTTTCTGTGAAGAAATTTTTCCTAATGTCCAATATAAATCTCTCCTGGAGCAACTTGAGTCCGCTTCCTCTGATCTTGTCATTTGGGAGAAGAGACCAACCCCTACCTGGCTATAATCTCCTTTCAGGCAGTTGTAGAAAGCCTGAACCTTCTCTTCTCCAGGCCAAACAAACCCAGCTCCCTCAGCTGCTCCTCATCAGACTTGTGCTCCAGACCTCTCACCAGTTTCATTGCTCTTCCCTGGACACGCTCCAGCCACCTCAGTGTCCCTCTCGTAGTGAGGGGCACAAACCTGAACACAGGATTTGAGATGTAGCCTCACCAGTGCTGAGTACAGGTGGATGATTGCTGCCTTAGTCCTGTTGGCCACACTTCCACTGTGGAAAGCAGGACCCTGGCTCCTCTGGGGGTGATGAGCACTTCTGCTCCTTTCTCTCAGGGCTCTGCTGCACTTGTTTGCAGGAAGCCTTGCTGTCGCTTGGCCCTGGACTGATGCCATCGTAGAGTTGCCCTTAAACCCCTGAGGCTGTTTCAACGGAACAAGTTTCTCTGGCACTGTTAGTAACAGATTTTCATCCAGTTTATGTCATGATGTTTGCATTGCTCTGGCACCAGGAGCTAGAGCTGTGCCTTCATTTAATTTACCCCAGGGTAGTTGCTACTGATTGGGTTCAAACCTGGTGTTCCAGCACGCTGTCCTGGTGCACGCTACTGAGGCAATCTCAGTTACATCATTTCCTTGAAGGATTCACTACTCCAGCGTGGTTTTCTGCCTCATGTCCTTCCAGTTTAACTGTACTAGTCTGTTTAATGGTGCCAGAAGGCCACATATTTGCTCTCTGTGAAGCCTCGAAACAGTAGATGCATGCTTTTAAATAGTTAAATAACCGTTAGTTATGATTCACAAATAGTTTTTCCCCAACTATTAAGTAATATCAAACACTGGATTTTTCAGTCAGTAATTGTTTTTCCAGCTGCTGAGTGGGACTAAGTATTCAATATTTTTACAGAGTTATTTTTGCAGCTGCTTGGCTGCTTTATGCATAAAAGTCCTATGTTATTTTGTGGGGCTTGACAGCCTTGGATGCACAGTGGGCACAAAAAGCCTGTGGTGAGAGTGGAATGATTACAATCTTCTGATGCACCTTGGTGAGCTTTGGATAGTTTGGGCTGCATCCAGATAAGCTGAAAATAGCATATTGGGTGCTTTTAAAAGTTTGTGGTTTTGCAGCATTTTCTCACAAAAATGTGAAGTCATTTTTTTTCTCACTGTGTTAGTTATTACACAGGTGGAAATTAGTTACTTTTTCCTTTTCAAGATCTTGAGACATTCTGTGTGGGATTCAACCAGTGTGAATTATTTCATGAAATAGTGGTTTGACTCGTTGCACCTCCTTGCAAGTAGTATAATACCAAAGAATTTTATCTTAGTGCATATTATGTGCCTTACACAGAAAGATCTTAAAAAAATTTAAAATACCAATTAAACCACAGGTCATGATGATAGTGAAAGAGACACTGTTTTCACCCACCGTGATGACTACCCTGGCAGTGAGCACATGGCTCACATTTTCCCAGTGATTCATTAGGCAAGCCAGTAAAGCATCTTAGGCAGTCTGACGCTGTGGCTTACTGGTAGCTGTTCTTCAGGTGATTGCTCATGTCGACATGATGCATAGAAGCATCAGAACATTTACTTTGGAACTTACCTTTTTTGTCCATTGCTTTTCTCTGGTTTTCCCATCAGATCTGCTCTGCTGCCTCACAGTGCTGCTGTTTGCATAAGCAGTTGCTGTAACTCTGTGAGGCCACAAATAAGACATCTCCTTCTAAATATCACTGGTGGGTTTTGATGAAGCCACAGTCATGAGCATGGGGTGCACAAAGGACACAACACAGAGCACTAGGGAGAGGATGATGGTGGTAGGGAAGAAGACCAAACTGGGAACAGTAAATTCTGTTTGATGTTCATTTGTGTTGGTTTTTTAAGCCAAAACAGAAAAGAAGTGGGATCAAAGGCCTTCACAAAGCAGAAGTGTGAGTGTAATGAAACGTAGTGACTAGACAGATGAAAAAAAAAAAAAAAGATCATTATAAAACCCACCAAACTTAAATTTCAGAGCCCCAGAAGAAGAGGTGATCTGTCAGCCACCCAGCTTGGACTGGGCACCCAACTGGAACTCATGGTCTGGGTTCAGTTCCCTGCCTCAGTCACAGGTTTCCTGTGTGTTCTCAGGCAACCTCCTTCATCTGCCCCATGACTGACTTCCTCATTTGTGCAGTGGAGATCATCTTCCTCACGTTATTTGTGAGGACAAAGCCTACTGATGTTGCTGAAAGACATGGATGTTGTGATGGGAAGAGCCACCTGGAGACCAGAGCAAGAGGGGTATGCTTCCTCACAAGGGATAGTCACCTATGCTGCTTGCATTTCTTTGTTAAAGAGTAAAGGAAATGCTTTCCAGATCTCAAAGGGGCTGATTTTTTTTCTTTCTAAGTCTTCCAGGCCTATTTTTTTGTGGAGTTTGGCTGCCCTGGTGCAGCAGCAGGCATTTGGAATATTCCCTGTCTCTCACCTTTCTCCTCTGTCTGTCTGCTTATGGCTTTGAGTCACTCCTGTCTGCTCAATACACATGCCCGGCACAACCCAATGGGATCAGAAATACAGCTTCTGTCATCTCCCAAATTATGTGGAGATCTCCTAACGTGTAAATATGGTTGCTTGTAAGAAAGAAACTGAAGAGTACTTGAGGCTGGTTGGAGGGGTACCAAAGTGACCCTAGAAGCTGAGGAAGGTGGTGCGAGGCAGCGGAATGTCACACTCATGGACTCCTGCCAAGGTGTGCACTGGCACAGTGTGGCTGCTAAGGATGGCCGCATAGCCCATCACCACCATTGGCCTTCAGCCCCTCTGCTCCTCCACTCAATCCCTGATAAGCAAAAATATTCGTTTAAGGGGTTTTTATATACTCTCACTCGGTGCTGATGCTAATTCTGAGTCAGGAATCAGACATGACAAGTCACATGCCTTTTGATGTGCCCTGTTATCTCCTTTGGGTTGGTAGTTAAACCTCTAGTGTGAGAACTTCTCAGTACAGGAAAAGTAATGTCTTCTTCCTTCTGAGGCTGGTCAGCTCAGAGTCCCTTGCCATGAGGAAACATGGATCGTTTGAGATGTAGTGCTGTCAACAATGGCTGTCCCTTCTCTGCCTGCAGTGCTTGTCCCTTTTCCCAGGTGGTGAAACTGGAAATTCAGTCTGCTTGCAGCTCCAAAGGACTAGTGCCTGAAAATGCAGCAACTGCTTAGTTGTCCATTGCTGTTTCAACCCCTCACCCAAGCTACAAATAATGAGTTATTGAGCTAATTTAGTTTTATACAGAAGTGATTTTCGTCTTGCAAATCAGGGAGGCTATTTAATGCAGTGTAATTGACTTCAGCTGTAAGATTCAATACACTTATCTAGGATTACAGTTCAATAAAATCTAATTGTGCTGAGAGCAACAGGAATTATAGAAACACCTGGGGATTGTTTTCTGCCTTTCCCGTGAATAAGGTGAGCTGAATGTCTTTTGATCCTTGTGGTTTGGGTTATGCTGCTGCTTGACCTTCCTGTTGGTGGGAGCAGCTTGAGGTGACACTGTTTGGTATGGGGAGGTGAAGCCAAGCAGATGAAATGATGGGTGGCCTTCCTCAGTCAGCTCTGTGTGTGTGATGCTCTCATTTCTGTGTGCCCAGCCAGAGCCGGGCTGGGGGGAGAGGAAGTCAGCAATGTCTGGTTTCATTATGATGGTGATTATAATAGGATCCATGATGTATGTGAGATTAAAAGCCCTATAACATTGCAGGCCAGGTCATTCAGGACGAGGCCTGAAATCAGTTCAGTGTCTAAACATCCTTTTGTCTTGCCTCACCCAGTGTAGAAATAAATAAGGGAAAACAAATATTTATTTAGTATTTCTTCTCACTATTTACCAAGTAGGAAGCTGTGTAAAGCCAATTGCCACATGGAAATGTTCGCTGGCCATCATGCATTGGCTTTATGACTGCAGGCTGCAATTGTAGAGAGCCTTTTTGCCCAAGTATTCATTAATGAGTTTTTCATCAGCCACTCTGAACAAATGGGAAAGCATTAGATTTAATTTTTCACTTGCAGAAAAGTACAGACTCTTTTAGTGGATGAGGACACTGGCATAGGTAGTGAGTAATTTGGGATGATGGCTGAGCAGATAGTGTGGCAAGTGTCCTTGTGACACACATGAGGTGCAAACTTTGTTATTCTCTTGTACAGAGACATCCCAAACAACAATCCTTAGTCCAAACGTAAGCTTTTGTAATTAGGAGTGCTTACCTAACACTATGCTTATTTTCTCCATTATTTCTCCCAGTTATTAATTATCCTGTTGCAAGCAGGAAAGGAAGAATGTACTTTCAGACCAAACTAACAGAATTGGCTGCTTCTAGTACACTTACTTCATGAGAATAAAATATATAACATTGCTTGCTACAGCACATGCTGTACTAATCATTCTCTATGCAACTGCCTACTTTTTACATCATTTTTAAAAAATGCCAGGACTATGGGGAGTAATAAAACAAGATAAGAACTGCAGAACAGGTAGATTTTGTCATACAAGTTAAAAACAAAACAAAACCTCCGTCTCCAAAAGCCGTGAGAACTGTAGATAGAGGCTCTTTTTGCCTGACAAAGTTAAGTTGTAATTACTGAGTGCAGAGAACATCTTTCTTACAGGAACAAGAAGTGAGATTGGATCATGCAGGACGTCCCTGAAGCTGCTGCAGTCACGTTTTAAGAGTAGAGAAGAGAGATTGAAAAGAAAATAATTGTTTTTTTCTGGTTATGGAGTTGGCTTTGCTTGTGGCCTAATGGTTGCTGGTTCTTACTGCTTTGGGTGATCGTTAACTGGGATGGTGAAAATACTGATATTAAACTTCTGTTTTCAGGTGACATGAAAGTGAAGAAGAAATTAATGTCATGCCTAAGTTTTCAGTTTGAGTTGAGCTGTCAGGGAGAGCTAGATAGACATTTGAAATACAGTCTTTGCTGTTTTGGTTCACTTTATGAGGTGATAAACCCTGTTTCGCTTTGTTTCCCACGCCTTTATTTTTTTCATCGAGTTATTCAAGAGGTGGTGCAAAATTAACTAAAAAGCAAATACAGGGAGCACTTCAAAATTTGTCCACTTTGCATGCATCGAAGTACTAATGTCAGCTTGTGCATGACCTGGTATGCAGCAGCAGACGGCAAACGCATTGTTACTATTGGCAATGCTCTCATGAAGCCAAATACAATTCTTACGCTTGCTGGCTTGACAGTCCAAAGTGCTTTTCATTCCTATCCAGTTTTTTTCTGCTTCCTCTGTCTTCATATTGCTGCCCTTGGACCTTAGAATAGTAGAACAAAACTTTAAAGAGTTTATGAAAGTCATAGTCAAAAACGTGTTATTTTAGGTCAGGCAGATGAAATCAGTGCTAAGTCCAGACTCTTCCCAAATTTGGCCAAAATAATGTTTCACCTCACATTTTGGGAGTGTGGCAGTCCATTTCTCTCCAAAATAGCTGAAGTTGATAAAAGTGTTGTTCAGAAAAATACAAGATTCCCCAAGATGTTGCAATGTTGATGATACTCATTGGATCCTGTGCTGAGCAGAGCTAAATCTATATGCTTCTGGACATTATTTCTCAAACACAGTTGAGATTTTGTCTTGTTTAGTATTGTCATAGGTTTGTTTCATAAGTGAAACTCTGCAGTAATTTCTTACTTCAAGGAAATTGCTTGCCTGAAGATTTTTTTAAAGCAAGACTCATTTAAATCCAGTTCCACTCCATTCAAAAGAGTACAATATTTTGCAGATATGTCTGATACTAGTTTCATGTCCAACTATCTACCACAGTTAGGGAAATAAAATCTAACGTCATCTTCAGCCTGTAGATCATTTCCTTTTCCCTTTTTATGCCATCTGTTTTGTCTTTTCTTCTCCTCCACAGCTTTTGATTTTGTCTGTCTTCTTGTTTTAAAATCTACTGTTGTATTAGTCTCAGTACCCTGTGTTTACATGGGTCCTCCATCTTCTCCAAGGTATACCTTCTAAGGTTCTCTTCCTATCTCATACCTTGTATTTAAGAATTAGTGGCATGATGTGTAATCCATGAGTTACTGATACACGCTGAGAGTTGTGCCTCCAGCAGTGCTCGTGATGTACTCCAGCTGCTGGTGGGTGCTCAGTCTGCAGCACTGGGCTGGAGTTACTGACAGATAAAATACAAAAATAGGGCAACATGGTTCCAGTGGGATGGTTTAGGTTTAAGGGTAAAAGCTAATATAGACATGGCCATTAATTTCTCACCCCTCCAGGGGCATACCTCTAATTAAGACCATATATACACTATTGAATGTTTTCAGTACAGTCCCCATAATCTATAAATTATTGGTCCGTTTAACAGGGCTCTGCATACAGTCCCAGCTCAAACACCTGGCTGGTACCCATTGATTGTGGTCCTCCTGCCACAGTCATCTCCTCTTCATTTACTTGCTGATGGAATAGCCTGCTCTTTCTGTTATAGTCTCACATTGTTTTTCTAATTGGCTTCTTTTTTGTTCTGTCGTCATGATTTTGATGTTCCAGGCCAGATTCCCTGGCAGAAGACTCACAGTATGGCAGTCTAACATCACCCTTATCCTGGTAGAAGAAACCACCCTGTTTTGTGTCACCTTTTCTTCAGAAAACACCGCTAGAGGCAATTGTAACCTCACTTGATCTTTCCCTCTGTAGAAGATGTGAAAATACCTAATGAATCATTTTGGGGAGGTGCGACCTGCGGGATGCAGACACGTGGGAGTGTTTATTTGTTGAAAGCATCAGAAGGGGAATCACTCCGTTATCCGAGTACCCATGTCAAAAGGTGGGAAATCGGCATGCTCTGAAGTTTCACTGTACCTTGATTCTTCTCCAGTCTGTCTCTTCCTGGAAGGTAGTTAATTTTGGCAATGCGCACAAAGAGGAGAAAAGCAGTGTGTAAATTCCCAATATTTCCTTTGGGGGAGAGATCCCACAGGGGAAGGAGGGAACTCTTTTAATAATCTTTGCAGCATTCAATCCCAAGAAAGTGAAATAAAATCAGTGCTTCCACTGAGAGTTGGCAGCGTATTTTTTCTGTAACAAGACCAGTTTTTAGTTTCTTTGTAGTACAGTCTGGTTAAGATTGTATCGAGTTGATGGAGGAGAGCAAAATCTGGTTTTGACAGATGTTTCCCATGATCTGAAGAATACAAACACTCCTGCAAGATGACAGATGGCTTGTTTACATAAGAAATCTTTTTTTTTCAATTAAAAAAAAAAAAAAACCAACAAAAACACACAAGCACAAAGTAACATTCGGATCAGTCATTCTGATCAAGGCAGTGTCAATTATTAGGCTGTAAAGGGAACTGATGACTCAACTTAGGCACAGTGCTGCGGCGATCTCCGGTTTTCGGTTTCATAACAGATTCTTTTCAGGAATGCTTTTCATTCATACCTGATGTTTAAATGTGTCTCTGGGAGCGTGTACCACTTTGTGATGGGGATGTGAGAGACTGGTGTCAGCACGCTTCGAGTGGTTGGGCAGATTTGGGACACATTCCTGTACCTTGGTGGGACGCCCAGTGGGAGAAGGGTCCTCTGACCCATTGTATTGTGCACTCATACCAGCACATCCCCAGTGTTGTTACCATGGTAAATTTTATAGATAAGTTCACATCAGTAAAATTGAAAAGCGCTTTGATTCAGAAAGTGAAATGTTTTGATGAGATCCCATGCTTAGTAATTCCAGCGAGTGCGCTTGTTGAAGCCGGTGAGTCAGAAATGGAAATGCAAAGCATTTCTCTGAACGGTGGCCGGAAATTAGCTTTGAAAACTGAAACAAAGCCCCAACCACAGTTTTATCTATTTACCTAACAATATTAGATCTGTGAAAATCCCTTTGTCTTTGGGACACATTTCAATTCCTCTCTTGTAGTGCTGATGCAATCCTTAGGCTGGATAATCAACCATGTCAGGACTATCTTGGTGTATCTTATTTTTTGGTTTAAAACATTGAGTGTCCTGTTAGTGGCTTCATTGCCTCTGGTGCTGCCATATTTTGTCACAGCTTGTGGTGGAAGTTGGTGGAAATGTGAGTCAGGATGGGATGTTGTAATATTTGACTTAATGTAATACTGAGGAAGAAAACCAGGGAAATTGAGTACTTATTACCCAGTGCTTATTACCCATGTGTCTGTAGATATATATAAATATGTACATATGTATGTATATACCACACAGGGCTATCTGACTGCTCTGGCACAAAAAAACTCCTTGGTTTGGGCTGGCTGCTCTCCAGCATAGCATGGAGAGGCTTCAGTGGTCACGAGCCCCTCTGTTTGTCAGGACATAATCCTCCATCTGTAGGGAGAGGGCAGAAGGGGATCATGAGTGTTTTCATGTTAGTAGTGGTTGCCTTACTGCACAAAACCTTAAAAATCGGCATATTGGGTGATAAATAGCAACATTCTTTTCCTCATCCTGCACCTTTCTTCTCTACTGACATCTTGGTACCTCTTGCTTATCCTTGAGAATGAGTGCGGATGCTTTGGAATTGTCACTCAGCCTCAGACAGGGTAAGGACTGACACTTTTTCTGGCAGCTGTAGTCTAGTCTGAGGCCCATCAATGTAAATCATGGTGGAGGAGGACAAAGTAATAGATGTGTTTAAGGGACTTGCAATTCCCATGGCAAGGCTGGTAAAGTAGAGCTCATTTCAAAGAGAAGGCGGTTTGGTGATTTTTCTTAATTACTGTTTACCTAAATAAATAAATAATGCATATTCATGGCTTTAACTAGAGTAAGTCATGTTGAAATGCTTACCTCTCCCGAGGATAATTATTAAGGGTGGGGTGTGGGGTGCAGCAATTAATAATAAAACATTTAGATGAGATTACAGAATGTTCTGATTGGAATAGTAAACATTATGCTAGAAATAAAAGCAAACAAAGCTGTCTTGAATTAAAAATATATATATATTATGCTATCTGAAGAAATATGCTGAACAGAAGCAGTTTGGATGAAGGGGCCATGCCCTTGGAGCTCTTCAATACCACAGAGAGGCGTCTTCAGTCTGGAAAGCATCCCTGTGGAAGAAAGCCCCTCATTTCCAGTCTGGAAAAAAAGATGATGCAAATATTGTCATCCACACAGATTAGTGTGCAGATGTAACACCTGTCAGCACTACTTTAAGGCTGGGGTTCATTGGTTCTTTAACCATGCAACAGAGAGTATTTCACCTACTAGTATCAGTAGTAAATAAAACCTTCATTTGCATTGTGAACCTCCTCCCTTCTCATTTTGCACATTCCTTTGAATGAAATTCTTTGCTCAGATTGAAATTTGGAGTCATCCTTTCATATCTCTTGGCTGTGGTTCCTTATCTGGTTAATCAGATCAAAGAGAGCCAGTGATGTGTTCAAAGATTCTTGTGACAGCTGTGTACCATTAGGCTGAATGATTTAAAAACCCCCATAATTGTAGTTTAGCCCAGTAAATACAGATTGGTCTTTCAGTTTAACATACAGTAGCAGGCAACTGAGCCTTTGCTAAAGACTTGCTGATTTAACCCTGTGCAGACAAAGCTGGTTTGCCCCCAGCGCCACCTGCCTCCAGCTATTTTGGGCCAGCAGAGGAGTGTGATTGAGCAATGGGTGTATCTGTTCTGTTGCTCTAGGTTGGGGATGAAAAAGAAAGTAGGGGATGGGCAGAAGGTAGGTAGGGAGCACTAAGGTAACCTGTGGGGACCACAGGTTACCTTTCCACTCCCAGTTGCCAACTTTGCTCAAGTAAATACTAGTTAAGCATTCCAATGTTTTTTCCAGGGAAACAGTAAAGTGTTGGGACCAATAGCCTCAAAGCTCCTTGTGCAGCTGGGGTGGGCTCTCTTTTCTCATCGAGCTGTCCCTTTGCAAGCTGTTGTCCTTTCTGGGCCATTTCCTAACTTGGGCATCTTTTGGGGATGAAGGCTTCCACACCCCCTCATCTAGACCAAACTGGTCCCTTCTGTAGATGCTCACTGGCACCTAGCACGCCCAGCATGCTGCTGGCATATGTCTCCTTGGACTCCCTCTCATCTAGAAACCGAAAAGCGGCTTCTCTGTGACTGGAAGTGCGGTTTGACTATTAGATGTGGTGGAATCTTTGCTTATGTCAGTCACTAGTGCAGGTCCCTGGCTGTTCTCTGAAACAGAGCAAGATGTCGAGGAACAAGCACTGTGGATGGGCTGTCCTGTTCCCAGCACAGGTGGAGGGAATGTCCCATTGACTTTGGTTCTTGTGAGACATTTTCACAGCTGGTTCTTTCTGGCTGATAAACTCCCTCAACTACATTTTGTTTCTCACTTCAATGGATAAATCTTCTCCCTGACCCATCTGCCTGCTCTGCAGGATCTCTGAGTGGTGTCTGTATCCCAGAAGACGAGGGTGCTAATGGTGGCACAAGGTGTCCTGTAGAAGAGGGGTATGGTTTTATAACATGGTACATTTTCCCCACTGAAAGAATCATTCTGGGCTACAGACAAGATTTCTGTGGAACAGAAATACCCATTTCTATCTTCACCTCTTTTTTTCCTGAGGGTTTCTGGGAGTTCCAGCTGCACGCCTTCTGGCAAAGCCAGCGGCAGCAAGGCAGCCAGAGCCTCACGCGGGGTTTTGCAGGTTGAGAACGTGTTGCACACACAGAGTGCACAGCACAGTAAACCCGGTATCAGCTCGCAACTAATTATCTCTGTATAAAAATTCCCCTGCTCGCCGTTTTGCCGTTAGAGGCTCGCTGGTAAGATTTATGACTCTGGCTAAAATGAAGTACCATTTCCTTTTTCTCAGCATTACTGTGCATGGCCTCTCTGGCTTTTCTTGTTAAAAAGACCTGAGTTCACCCAAGAGGGAACATATTTTTGAGGCTCTTTCCCATCACCATTCTGCCTTTCTCTTCTTATATTTTTAAAAACCACTGAACGTTACCCTCAAAACAACTTCAGGTCTTTTGACTTTCCCCTGCTTGGAGTGAGGGTGGAGACAGAGAAGCTAAGAGGCAGCTCCTTCATGGGAGATGCAGCACTTGCCCACTTGCAGCCCTACCACAGTTTGCACAGGCTTATGATAGATGTGTACATCCATCAGCATGGGCTCCCACTTCATAGTTTGGTGAGCAACTATTGCATCCAGGATTTATATGAGCTTAAGGATGATTTCCTCACTTCATGCTGTAACATGGGGGACCAACTGTACAGCTGGAGAAAAAACTGTTTTTCCTGCCCTTATGTTGCACATGTATGCCCTCATTTCACAGGTTGATGAAAATGAGACCACTGACGGAACTTTCTGAACTTGCAAATGTGCGGCTGACTTCATCCTAAATCACCTTAAAATTAGTTTGTGTGACATTGTAAGACAGTTGGGGGTTTTTTCTGAGTGCAGAGGTTAAAAAGAGAGCAATGTTGAGCTGCTGCCATCTCTTCCCAGTTGCAGTTAGACGTAGTTATTTTTGTATTAGAGCTTGGAGGAAAACCTGTAGAGATGCCAGATAAACCTTCTCTAAATAAACATTTGTGTTAATACTTAAATATTGTTCATCTTTCACAGCATTTACTTATCTGTTTCCCACATGCTGAACCTTATGGGAAGTTTTTGTGGTTGACTGTGGCCTGTTCTTTTATTCTGTATGTTAAATGTTTTCTCAATTTGCAATTTTTAAAATAAATCAGCAGTAAAAGTTTGACTGTGGTAATCATTCAACACAGGAACACCTTTTTGGCATGGCAGGGGTGTGTTTTTGTGGGTCACGTGTGTTGGGTCAGGAGTCGTGGAGCATTAACCCAGTGAGCTGTGTCATTTCATGATGACCTGGGAAGCATCCTTACCCGAGAGAACCAGCGCTGTCTAGTCCAGTATCTTCTTCCAACATGCCAGACTAAGGGACAGCAGTTTCGTCCTCATCACTGAATCATCTCATTTGCTCCTGTTTGCATGTGTGTTAACCATAATTTCCAGCTCTTAAGGGGAAATAAGCTAGGTATCTGAATTTTCATCAGATCTGACACAAAGTATTAGGCTGTGGCTTTTGCTGTCTGTTGGTTTTACTGCATAGGACATAAATATTCAACTCATGTCATCTGATAAGGTTGCTGGGGAGGGGGTTTTTCTCACAGACTATATTAACTTTCCTCTCACACCTAGCCATTCTTTCATGAGTCATAACCCCAAGATAAAATATTTTCGATGGTGGCTTTAAGTCAAGTATATTCGAATGAGAAAATCATTCAGGTTTTACATAAAAAGATTTACAAGTTCCTGTGGCAATACTCCTGAACTACAGCCTTATGCCTTCTCCTGGCCCTGCCTGGTTGATGTGTCAGAGACCTAACTGCAACCAGTGGACAAGGAAGGGTGGAAAATTCTCCTTATGCACATTCCACAGCTCCTCTGAAGGTTTTCTGTTTAAGCCTGGTTGGTTTTGTTAAGTATAGCTGGTGAAAATCCACTTTGCAGACTTTGGAGCACTCCCCTGGCCAGCACAGGGCAACCGCAGCTGCCTTCCCCTGCAGCCAGCCAGTCAGCAATGGTTATCTTGAAGGTTCTCCTGCTGACCTCAGTCATAGTTTCTAGCCAGGGTGATTCTTCACATGGTTTTGCCATTATCTGAGGGAACAGCTCAATCTCATCTCCTCTGACTGTTGACACAGCTCACCCAAATAGGGACTGCAGAGCTGGTCCTTGCAGCCCTGGGATGGGTGGGTACTTCCCTGTTTCTGGTCCACACTTCCTTGGTTGTGTTTGTTTTCTGCATCCCATCTCCGGGCACTGGGGAAGAAGCTGCTGTGCCCTTCTGACTCCTGTTTTGGCTGCCCCTGGTTAAACAGTGCATGTGGGAAAAAGCAGGAGTGATGGATGAGCATCTTTTTTCCCTTCGGAAGAGCTACACAGGTTATTATGAGGAAATTAAGTGCACTGAGGGTGAAGCAGACCATGTGTCTTTTGTGACATAGGTATCAATATCATCTTGGGTTTAATTTACAGATTTCAGTGAGAGATCATGCATTAGACGTCAGGAGCAGTGCAAGTGCCTTCTCAGCCTCAGGCAACCCTTCAAGCTACAAATGTTCCACTGAAGCTATTTCAACCTGAAAGAAATTACACACAAAACGTAAAGAAAACACATTTGCTAATCTGATGGTATTGCATGTAACAAAGCAGGATCCTTGACTTCACTGGGATGATTTCTGCATATATTTGTGTAAGTAGCATCATTGCACTCCACCACGTGAGGCACTGCTTCAGAAAACACCAGCTCTGTTTGCACACCTCTGCTCACTTCTCCCGGCTCACAGGTGCGCAGCATTCCTTAAATATTTTTTCCTCCTGTCCACATCTGAGAGAAGCTCACCAACTTGTCTCCTTGTGTGGGTCATTTTACTTAGCCCTTATTTTACCTACCTATGCTGAACATCGGGATAAACAACCCACTGCATATTTGTTTCATTTGTGTATTTGTTGCTCACTTCCCTCATGGCCCACCTAGCATCTCCAGTTTTCTTGAGCATGATTACACAGTTTTCTGTGTCTGAAACATCTTTCATGATAGCTGGAGTAATACCCAGGTACATTCATCATGCCCTTCTCAATTCACCTTTCTTGGTTTGTTTGTTGCAAACAGAAGAACTTGCCCGTTTTCCTCTTCATAAGCATTAAAGCCCTATTAAAAACAAAACCTCTCCTTTGAACACTCTCTCTGTGTAACAGAAATCCAAACTGGAAGGTGTTTTATTGAAGCAAATGGTTTTCCAGCATCATGCATTTTTCTGCCAGTTAGAGTGTCTGGTGTGTCTTCCTTTACATTTGCATTCCTCAGTGCTAATTTCAGCTGCCAGGCGGTAGTGGAAGCCATCAGAAAGGGGAGAAAAAAGGTAACTTGGTTCAAAAATGTACAAGAGATTGTTAAACAATACAAGTTTTTAAAAAATCGAACAGATTTACGAAGTCCAGTTTGAAGTATTGTTATTTTTCTAGATTTCTTTGCAAGCTGTTAAGGTGGATGCTTCTTTTTAGAATAAATATAAGGTTTTCTCGCAACCTGCAAGACTCCAGGAACTGGGTCTTCAAGCTGATGTAGGACAGTGATTTTGTGGCCTCTCATGACCCTGTAACTGATGGCCTACGTGTGCAGGTCTGTGCTGAGAGCCGAGACCTTGATGTGAGCAAGCCTTGGAGCAGAGCGTGCATCTTCCCCTGCCTAAAATCCAGCTCTTCCCAATGCTGTAAACTTGGCTGATCAGCATGTTAAACTGCTGAAATTCTTCTTCAGTAGGTACACTGTTGGCTCTTCATCTGAACTCAGTTTTTAAGTATTCCTGTAAGTTTGCAGCTGTAGTAACAGCTTTGCCTTTAATAATTTGCCTGTTTCAGGAAAAGTCTTTTGTCGAATGGAAAGCATGAAGAAGCCCTCGTGCTGAGCGTAGGCGGGGGTTAGGTTTCATTCTACCCTAAGCTGACCCCTGGGCAGAGAGATTCCTGCTTTAGTCTTTTAGATCATGTGTAAAACCTGATGCTGGCTGGATCATCCTGCATAGGGCAAGAATATCTGGGGAACATGGGGAGAGGTATGGAGTGAGACATTTGCAGAAGGGAATGAAATGTTTGGGATGCAGCCTCATGCTTTCTACAGCAGTGAACATCAATCAGACTTTCTCAGAAAAGCTTCAGTGGTGATGAAAGTCTTCTTTTCCCTCCCCCTGCCCCCCCCCTTTTTTTCTTGTTTCCCCATTCCCAACTTCAGTTTATTCTCTTTTTCTTCTGGTACGCTGTGGCAAGTGCAATTTTCGATCAGGAAACTAACCTATCATTGAAAACACAGAGCCTTCCCCAGTTTTAGTCCTATGGCCATTGAGTAAGCAACAGTTATTTTTGTTCTACCAGTGATTTATGACTGAACAGATATAGAGTTTATATTTTTAGGTTTATATGCAATTTAGATAATGTATATTTGTAACTGTAAATATTTGGTACTCTTAGTCTGTCAATGAACGTTATGCCCAGTTGGAGAAAACTGTATAAACTCAAGTGACACAAAGCATTGTGTTCCTAGCATAGCCTCATGATTCTTTTCAAGTACCTAATTAGGTAATCCTTAAAGCTAGCAAGAGTTTGAGCATCTGTTGGTAAACATCTAGGAGGGTGCCATCCAGAGGAATTAAGCTACTTTTCATGAGTGAGCCAGTTCTCTGCAAGACTTGGAGTAGAATGCAGTAGGGTCAGTGCTCGGAAAATATTGAACTTTTTTTACCAGGAACGGCATACTTAGAAAAATAACCACCAAATCTCTATCATTTGTACTTCATTTTGGGGTTTATTTTCACTTTTTTATGGAGTCATAAACAGGCATTAATCATAAATAGGCATCGTAGACATCTCCTGAGAAAACAAAATTTTTTACTGAAGAGTTAATTTTGCAAATTTTTTAAAAAATAAGTGTAGTTCTTTTTTAAAAAATCTAAACTTTAGGGGTTTATTTTCGTCTTCATCATCTCTCCCTTTATCTAGCTTTAGTTTGTGGTAATTCTGCAGACAAAGCCTTTGCAGTGATCCTGTGAAGACAGATACATGCCACTGCTTGTACTGCTGCTGTACCCTTCTGTTCAAAAGAAAACCATCTTCCTTTCCACTCCCAGTTGCCAACTTTGCTCAAGTAAATACTAGTTAAGCATTCCAATGTTTTTTCCAGGGAAACAGTAATGTGTTGGGCACTGGCAACTTGAAAACCTGAACCTGAGAACCCCTGTAGCTTAAAGCTAATTACTTCTCCTTCCACAAGTATTTCCTCCCCAACCACTTCAGAGTGTGACCACTTCCTCAAGAGATGGGGGAAGCCTTTTCCAGAGTTTGGGATTGGGATTGTGCGCACTGTGGGATCTGGGCTGTGTGGTGATGCTGGCACTTGGGTGCTGGGGATTTCACCCCCACTGCAGGCCCCTGGCCCCAGCCCTGCTCTCACCATCCTTCCCCATCCCGGAGTGCCTCTCCTCCAGAGACTGAGCCCTGAGCCCCTTGCACAGAGGTGACAGCGCAGTGAATTTTCTGTGGGCAGATGAACATTTCATTCTCTCTCCAGTTTTCTTTTGACATGGACTGGCGTGACAGGTAGCTTTGCTTTAGGGTGGCTGCAGGATTGTGACACACATTGCATTAACCCAGGGATACCAAACTACACTGATGGCATTTCTTCTCTGAAGCTCCCCAGAGTAAGGGAGAAACAAAGGAACAAATTACATGTTCCTAACTTTAATTCCTTGATAAAATCAATGCAAAGCTTTGACAAAATCCAGTATTAATTATTATTTAAAGCCTACTATACAAATTTGCTGGTGTTGTTGTAACTCCTTTCTGGTGTGATGTGCAGTTTCATAGAACCGCAGGGTGGTTTAGGTTGAGCTTTAAAGCTAATCTGGTTCCAACCCATCTGCCATGGGCAGGGACAACTACCACTAGACCAGGTCGCTCAAAGCTGCACCCAGTCTTGGCCTAGAACACTTCCAGGGATGGAGCATCCACAGCTTCTCTGTGCAGCCTGCTCCCGTGCCTCACCACCCTCACAGTGAAGAATTCCTTAGTATGTATGCATAACTGTGCACATACCTGTGGTATGATCTGGTAGAATAATCACAGAAATATTAGTTTATCTGTTCAGTAATTCTTTTCAGGGGCCTCATACTGTACGAGTGAAAGCATGGTCTTTGTTGGAAGGTATCTACAGCTTAAAGCTTTGAGGAAGTGTGAAATGGGCATAAATTAATTGTCATGTTTGGCATAAAGACCTTCTATATATAAGAAAAAAGATGCCCCAATGTGGTTTTTTTGGAATCAGAAGGAAGAAACAAAGATGTGTTTGTGAAGATTCAGTGCTTGTTTTTTTTTAATTCTTGCCTTTGTTTTATTTTAGGTTGCTCCAACTGAGTTGCCAGAACACTGCCCTACAGAACTTTGGAGGGTCACTTCTTAATGGATTGCTGCAGCCTCTTAATTTCTCCATTGATTCTGTTCCCTGCATCGTGAGAATATTTTAGCCAGCACAGAACCTAGAAACATTACATGTAAGTCATGAATCAATCCCTTTCTATTTAAAGAAAAAACAGAAGAAAAAAGGAAAAAAAAGATCTTGGGGAAGCAAGGTAGAGGCACTAAATACCACACTTTAGAAAAACACTGCAAAAGCTGTAATTCAACTGCAAACATTAGGTGGTGAATAAATTGTTATTGAAGTAGTTACTTGCTTTTTTAACCTAAATAATGATTGTCATTTTGACGGCTTTTCTAAGTGTTCTGCTACTACAGTAAACCATAGCGAGAAGTACTTAAAATAGCTCTCTGTTCGCCCCATTGCTCTAACTACGCTTTGTTTTTCTCTGCAACTGGCTGCGTGTGTGTACACTCACCTTGGTGTGCTCTGCCAAAGCTGCCTGTGCTCCATGTGAGTTTGGAGGCCATCATCTGCCCAACAGGACTGCAGGCACCCTTCTATTTCTCCAATGATAAAATCCATATCCTTCTCCCCTTGGGTTCCTGGAATATTTCCCTTGGAGGAGCCCTGGTGCTGCTTCATCTTTCAGCCTGCTGACCCAGAAGGCTCTGAAAGCATCAGAAGTAGCTTCATTGCCACCTCCAGCTCCCTCGAGGTGGAATTAAGTGTTCCACCTGACTGTAGGAGGGTAAAGAAAGCTGTGCACAGATCTCCTAGGGACAGATTGAGGGGACTGCAGACACCTTCCCATCTTCTCAGCCTGAGTAGTACTCCCCAGTGCTTGTTGTGCTTTGATTTTTCTCCCAAGATGGGGAGCAGCTTATAGTCCTGTGCATGTATTTCATCCCTGATCCCATGATAGGAGTCTTCCTCTGAAACATTCCATTAGCACAGCCTGACATAGAATCAGTGGGGAGAAATTGGTTTGACCCTTTGCAGTTTGTCAGCAGTTCTAACCCTAATTCTGTGTTCTGAGGCAGAAGAAGCTTCTGGACCACTGTAAGGATAGCATAGATGTGATGGTCTCTACTCTGTGGAGGGTGGGACACCCCAGAGCTGACAAGTTTGGGAAAAGGCTTGAGCACAACTTCATTTCATTAATTTTTAAAACAAAACCAAATCTCTGTGGTTAAGAGGTTTTTATCTTTGGGATGGTGGTAGAGAGCAGCTTGGCAAAAGGAGGTAATACAGAATTGTGGTTCAGAGTGTGGCACTGTGCATGTTACTGTCCTTGTTTGTTCACTGCAGTAACAAATTCATATGATGGAGTTTAGTCAGAATAGGTCAGTGAAGCAGACCACAGCATTCCTTACTGGTCAGTTTTTCTTGAATGCTTACTAACACCATTTTTAATCTTAGGAACTGATTTGCAATACTACTTCTAAAAAAATATGAATGTTTTGGAACCAAAACATTTACATTAGAAATATACCTTTATTTGAAGTACTTTACTTGACACTATGTGACACTAAAAGATTTATTTAAAACAAGAAAAGTCTGTTGCAAAAGGAGGATAGTGTTCTTTAATGCATATGGAAATTCAGTTTTTAAAGAGAGGAAGTGTTTTTTCCTGGTGTGATGAGTATCAGCAAAAACAATGGTGAAGTCGTAGGCAGTGGAGAAAGTCTGGGTAGTAACAGAATTCACTGTCAAAAAGGCCTTACAAGGTGTGAGTTTGATTTTGTTATCCAAAAAAGGGAGAGTGTTGCCATTTCCTTGAGGGTTTGGCATTCTCTGGTGCAGTTATTAATCAAATCGCCCTTAGCAAGAATCGTCTGACTACAGGAAAATTTTGGATCTGGCTTGAACTTTGTTTTTAGTGCTTGTCTTAAGGGAAGAAGACTTGAAAATATGAGTTGTAACAGCTAGGCAGGCAGAAAAAGCTTGTTTTTCATTAGTCCTACTTAGCACTATTCCCATGAGGTTCGGAAGTCTCATTCACAATTTTTTGCAGGCTTTTCTCAAGATGTTCGAAAAGCTTATCATTACACATCTTGCAAATTCACTATTAAAAACATTTCCAAAGGAACTAACTTCAAAAATATAATCTTTGTTGGAGGACTTGAAAAAGCAGACAGAAATGGGAAAGAAAAACCCTCTCTCATTCCAAGAAGTGCATAGGAAGTTTTGTCTTGCTTCTTGTTGTGCTACAAATAATCAGCTGTCTCCTTTTCAAGGAACAAAATCAAGTCTGAGGACCAAATGAACTTGAAAACCAGTGTGAGGATATAGGAGCCGTCATCAAATACGTGCCTTTCCTTTCTTCTTTCTCTTTTAACTGTGGTTATGTGCTCGAGCTATGCATAATTTTTAAAACATGGTGTGTGCTCTAGCTCCTGAGAAACCCATGCATCACCTCACAGGCTGTTGGCTGGGGTTGCACTCGTCATGTGTGCAGTTCCACACCGGCACAGGTAGACATGACAGACATGAGGGCAAGCTGCCCATTGCTTATTTGATTTCTCTGTGTTTCCCATTGTTTGGCTGGTTTTGATGACAGGCTCTGCTTGTAATATTACCTTGTTATAGCAATTTCCATAGAAAGAAGTAGACTTTCACTTGTTAATTAGCCCTGCTGGAAAGAGCAGTTGCACAAGGTTGACCCAGCTGTAACAACAGCATGCTTGTTGCTTTTCCCAGGGTGCAGTGGGATAAACAAGAATGCCTTTCCCCCCTTCCATTTATTATTTTGTTTCTGTAGTACTAGTAAGATGCTGATTGATAAAATCTCCATAAAAATAGTACTTACTGATGCACTAGTTCAAAGCAGAAGGTCCCTTCCTTGTTCTGACAGAGCATATTGCAAAACCCTGTTGCAGTCCATGTGCCAAGATAGTGAAAAAAACCTCTTTCTCCAGGTTCTCTGGGAATTAATCTGGGTAGGTGAGACTGAATGCATTGTAATGTGGGAGTACAGCAGTCGGGGAGCAGCTGTGCTCTCTGCTGAGAGGCTCTCTCTATTTGTTATCCCAAAGAGTCACGAATGACAGAGAATGTACAGAGCTGTGCCTTGGAGCAGCTGCTGAGGCAGGGCTGCTGGCATCCTAGTGGAGACAGGTGATTGTTCCTAGCAGTGTCCATGCTGTGCTCACAGTTCTCGCTTTGTTTTAGCCCTGTGTGTTTTCCTTTAAAAGCAGCAAAAATAACATCCCAATCAATGTCCTTCTGCATCTTATAAAAAGACCAGATTTGTACTGCTCATCCAATGCTGAGAATTCAGCAAGGACCTGTAAGTGGTTTACATAGGATAAAAAAATAAGGCAACCTAAAACTCAGAAACTTCTGTACAGAAATTTCATATTTGCTAAGTATAAATTCTTCAGAATATTTTTTTAAAATTTAGAAATATTTTGAAATCTGTCCTATGCCCATCTCTAGGCAGATGTAAATAATCTAAAATTTTAAATATGCAGATATTGGTGATTAAATGTCTGTCACCTGCCTACCACCATAGCCTGGGAAAAACACATCTTTTTTTAAATCTGCACTTAAAGGTCGGAGAACTTGACAGAATTCAGAAGAAAATCAGATTTCTGAAGGCAAAATTGGATCACTTTGGACACTGACTTACCAAACACTCCTAACTGTGACCATACCTGAGGACATTGGTGCGTTTCCCTTACTTGGATGTAAGATGTGGCCATGTCTGCATTTCATAATTTTTCTGGTACATTTTCCTGTTGGAGAGCTGTTTTCATAGGGGCAAAGACACTTCCTTACCCCTTTTTATGGTACTGGCGTGTCAGGACTCTCTACCTCGTGCCACCAGTGTGTGGAATGTCTCCTGCCTCGGGGACCTTCGCAACCTCCCATGGCATCCTGTCCACTGAGCACTGCCAGCAGCTGTGTGTCAGTCCCTCGATGTGATCAGGTGCTTCTCAGCACCATCAGTGTCTCTGTGCCTCAACCAGGCTGCACCCCCAGCCCCAGTGGCCGGGGACAGCTTTTGATACAGATATATCTGTTGACTAAATACCATTTTATTTATATGTGCAGATATGTCTATATATATTAAAATGAAACATATGTATTTATAGAAGTTACATATATATGTATGCATACGATTTTTTAAATAAAATATGTATCTGGACAAATATATGGCCTGAAAAGTGCTGGTGTGGCAGGCGCCTGTGAGCGCACACGTGTGGGGGTCGTGAGCCAGTGTCCCTTCCTGGAGGTTTCTGACCAAGACCCCGGTGCTGGATGCATCCCCATCCGGGCACACGCGATGGCCCACGGGCTGTGTGGCCGGGAGGAGCGCTCCGCTCGTGTTTAGCTGTTAGCAGCAGCAGAGGACAGCAGAGTTTGTTGCAGTGTAGTGAGCCATGTGAACCCGAATTACTCTGACACCTCTCGCCTTGTTGCCATTGACCACAGGTTTGTTTGTTCGTCACCCCAGCGGTGCCACGGGCTGCGTGGGCGCGCGGCGTCATTCATCTGTTTACTCGGCGTTTCCCCGTGTGGCCGCCGTGTTGTGGCGAGGACTTTTATTTTTTGCTGTGGCAGGTGACAGCGCGGGTGTGTGTGTGTGTGCCAGCCCAAGGGACTGAGTCACAGCCCTCCCTCCGCCCAGGGCCAGCGGCACTTCCCCTTTCCCTGTGGGGTACGATGCCGGCCCGTCTCCACAGGACATTTTAGCAGCCTGTACATTGCTTTTTTTTGGGTTTTTACGGAAAAGCCTGAGAGATGGTGACAGCAAGACCAACTTTCTCTGTAACCCAAACCAGTGAAAAGTAAAATCCATCTCACCACAGCAGTTTTGTTTTCACTGCTGGCTCAACCTCTCCTCTCCCTCTGGCAGAGCCCTGCACAGTCATTCAGTGCCCGGCTTGGGGGTGGTGTGGTTGTTAGCTCAGTGGTGTATGACCCATTTATTTTCATAATACTTAGATACCTGTGCTTCTGCGGCGTTCAGCACACGGGTCCTGCGACCTACATCCTCGGCAGAAAAGCACACACCTGATTTCAGCAGCGTGCGTGGAGGGCAGCCGGCTCTGCCCTTGCCTTGTCAGGAGCTGCAGGAAGGTGATGCGCTTTTGGGTCTAGCGGGCAATTGATGAGCAAGGGCAGGTAAAGGTACATTTTTCTGGAGCCAGCACTTCGTCTTTGATCATTTAGTTAAATATTGGTTGCTAGCTGGTAGGACGTGTTTCCTGCTACGATGTACAAAGAGTTGAGACGTAGAAGCGTTGTATTGGATCGTTTTCTCGCTATAATAACCTGCACTTTGCGCAACAGCAAGATGATTAATGGCACAAGATTGTTCACTGTCACCATCTCCAGATATGGCATCACCCTCCTGTTTGGTCTGGTCTTAAGACAGACCTTTTTTCCTTTATTTCTTTTTTACTTAGTTAGTTGAATTAGTTTTCTGCGGGTTTTCAGATGATAATTAGGTTCATGCTTGTGTTACTTTCTGTAAATTGAAAGAATCGGGCATAGGACACACAGGAGAGTAAACTGGCATCTTAGTAGACCTGAGAGTTCTAGGTATAAAATTAAAGAGTAATTTGCAAAGTGACTTGAAGTAAAGTGGATTTAAACACAATGAAATCATCCTTGACAGCAATTTGTTTGAAGTTCTTCTACTGTTATGAGTGTAAAGGGATTTTTCTTTTTAATTGCCAGTTTCTGGGTAGAGTATTCAGCATAATTTCTCACAGGTAAGTGAAGCATTAACTCCTTGTACCTCAGTAGTTTGGAGAGTGGGGGAAGAAACTGAGAATTAGGGGGAAGCACCTTCTCTACTTCATAATTTGTAAATCAGTCAGTGGTCGGCTAACTTGGAGAAGGACTTTACCAGGGACACTGGTACTGGGAAAAATGTATGAAAATCAAGCAGAATCCTGGACAGTAGTTATGCACAACATGTGAAAAGTTTTCTTCAATGTTTCGCACTCTAGATATAAACTGGAAAAAAAGTAACACCAACTAGCTAGTTTGCATTCCTTGTTCAGATGAGCCATGAGTTTTGGGGCTTTTACATTTATATACTTTTGCTGTAGGTGTTGGAAGTGTGGGTGGCCACGAAAAAGCAGTGGTTACAATAAGATTTTCCATTTATTGCCCTTTGTGTACAACTAAAAATAAGATTCAAATGCTTCGGCATTTGTAGAGCAAGCATAATATTTCTCTTAGCTCTGATGACTGGCTCGCCTGCAGCTTCGACTCTGGTGGGTGAGTTCTACACTTTAATGCTTGTAAATGGGTCTGTGTTGGAAGGAGAGACAGAGCTTGCTTGTGGTGTGGTCTGGCTGTATTAATTCATCAACTTCTTACTGGAAAAAAAGAAGAAAAAGTAGTTAGGCTCAGTACATAAGTAAAAGGTGGTGATGAAAGAATTTTGGATGCAGAATTGTTCTGATGTCTGGAAAAAGCAGCTTTGGAGAGGACTGAAAGATCTATAAAGTCAAAACTTTCAAAAATTCCCTGGTGTACCTTGAATTGTTGAGCCAGAATTTCATCTTCTGGCAAAGAAAAAGCAAAGGAGAAAAAAAAAAATGGAAATCTATACAATTCTGCTGAGCTTGAGAAACAAATTCTCAGTGTTAACTTTTGGCAGGTAAAATCCTTTCAGTTTGCTTTTTAGGGTGACTGTTGAAATACACTGTCTGATGCTTTTCCAGGTAGTTGCACTGGTTAGGAATCCACTTAACCACTTGCAGTATCTTGAACTACTAAATGTGTTCTGACCACATTAATTGATATGTCAGCTCGTGGCCAAGAGAAATATTAAAGAGAGATGTCAGTATATACAGGGAAATTCGTAGCTTCATGGTGTCAGCTTTGGTGCTGTCCCAGCTTCACTCATTAAGTAGCTGTGGCATTTCCAGAGAATGAGTGTGCCTGTGCGTGTCAGGCTTCTCAGTCTGATGTCATTCTTGTGATGGATGAGAGGAGAGAGCATCTATCCGAGAGCTGCAGGACCCAAGGTAGAGGCTGAAAACTTGCTTTCTGCTGTGTGGCAGCTTAAGCATCACTGCTTTCTTGTCTCTTCGTGACCTTCCCAGCTTTGCCAGGCTTGGCAGGGTAGCAGAGATGTTGGTCTTGAGAATCGGGCTTTATAAGACAATAGGTTTTCACTCTGACTAACACCACGTGGTGCGGAGGATGTGGGGTGCTGAGGGCACTTAGAGGTACACGCGCTTGTTCCGTGGACTAGTCATGCTGTCAGCGGTGAGTCTTTGATTAGGCAATATGAAATCCTTTTAAATTAGCTTAGTGTAGTCCTCCCTCTCTTCCTAGGAGAACTCGGTGCCTGTCATTGCTGCCTTACTTTCACCTTTTTGCTGAAATGCACCTTTCTGCTTTTACATCTGTGCCTGCTCGTTGGACTGGCTCTTGCCTTGATACAGAGTACAAATGGCAAGAGAGCTGATGCTGTAATCAAGACTTCAAATATTTCAGATGGGAACGGGCAAAGCTTCAGCAATTATTAGTTTCCCCCACAGTGGTTGCTTCAGGGAATTACCTCTGTTATAATCACCTGCTTGTCTGAGTCCTGTAGGTGCCCTGAGGCTGACAAGGGGCGTAATCATTTGCTGTAACATTTTTCTGTGGAATTTTCCCTTTTTCAGTACAGTTGTAGAGGTGGTTTTTTTCTCCCCACCCACCCTTCTTTTTCTGCTGCTGTGCGTGCTGCAGGTGAGTTCAAACCTGATGGCTTTGAAGATAATGGCAGGAGAGAATGCAACATGTGCGTCATGTAGCAGCAGCACTCCTGCGCCGATCACTGCTGCTGTGCTTTCCAGCGGGATGAGACGTGCTGGACTCTTCCAAGGGTATCACCACACAGGCTATTTTTAGAGATGGCACATTGGGTGCATTGTGCAACTATCACTACTCACTGCTGCGCTCTTCATTTTTTCCCTTGTATGGTGATGAGGTTTTTAAGGTGTTTGCCCTTCTCTTGAAGAGGTAGAGGGGTCTCTTTTTGATTTTTTTAACTACTTGTAGAGCTGCTCCAGGGAATCTGTGAATTTGTATTTTCTGTACAGGATTTGAAGGGAACAGTCCTACACGTGGCCATTAAATTAGGATTAGTGCAAGTGACACAAACAAGCTCTAACAACCTTTTGGGTTGCAGAGCAGAACTGCTACCTTGGGAAACCCCCGGTTTGTTTTATTGGGTTTTTTTTTTAACTTTACCATAGAAAACAAGCTGTACTCAGGCATTTTTACAGTTGTCATAAACTCTTTCTTTGGCTCTCAGCTTCTGGAGTCCTTTGAACAGTCACCTCATGCTGTACTGTGAGATGGTGACAGCAGCAGATGCTTTGGGATGTGGTGCAGCCTCACAGTGGGAGCAGAGCTGGACACAGAAGATGGCTGGTGGCTTCTGCCCATCACTGCTGGAGGAGCAAGGCTGGCCAGTCACAGGCTCCTTATTGCATTGCTCGAATAATGCAAAAACATTAGCAATGGAGATTTGCTGTAATGGTGTATTTTAAGTGCATCTCTGCTCTGCCAGCTTCACTTTTAATGCACTCGGTTAAGGAATGCTTTGGAGGTTGCTGCTAATGGATGAATCTCTCAGAAAATTGGAATTTTGAAATAAGATTGACACTTTGGAGTGAGAAATATAAATCTAATGAGAGTATTTCAGTAGAGGTTTGTAATTAGGAATGAATGGAGGGAATTTGTACGCGCAGTCTGCAGAAGGGCACAATGGAAGGTGAAATTGCACCCTCTGCGCTGAATGAGGGATGAAAGCCAATGTATCAGTGTCATGGCATGACAGTGTAGACTATAAATGATACTGTCATTGAGTGCTGCAGAAGGTATCAAGGGAATTCCACTCCAGTAAATTACATTACTTAGACAGACCTGAAGGCATTGTGTCTGAATGATTGGAGGGAAGAAAGGTTGTCAGCACAAAACAGAAGATATTATAGAACAACTGGCTGCAGGTCTGGAGAGCGGTGTTTTTCTGCTGTTTACCATGCAGAGCTTTTCAGATGCTATTTAAATTTTCTTTTTGGTTGAATTAGAAATGTATTGATTAAGCAAAAGTTTTTTTTGAGATGGTGTTTGGAATGGATACCAGCCTGCAGCAAAATGTGTGAGCATGCACAGCTCCCATTTTTCCACTAGGAATTGGGACTTCTTCAGACTTGAGAAAAATCCAGTCATGTGTTCCCAGCTCAAGAAGTGTTTCTTAATGCATTGCTTAATTTCACTGAGGACTTCCTTTTTGGCCTGGATTTTGCTTATGGGGTAATTCTAGCATAGATTTGTGGAGAAAGATGGGTTGTTACTGTTCTCAGTAGCAGAGGGGGGCTGGACTGTGGTGAGCAGCAGCAGATCATGGGGCGCAAACTTTAAGGTCTCATTTAGAGGCGTGGTGAGGTCCGTGATGTGTGCAGGTCGGAGCATGATGTCATGGTGACAGTGCAGCAAAAATCCAGACTTACCCTTTCAGCATGTATGTACTAATGCATCACAGTGTGTTCCTCACACTGTTCTGCTTTTTTCCCACCAAACCCCACTGCTAATGCCAGTCCCAACCACAGTGATAGTGTTGAGTGGAATAGTTATTTCCCACAATTTTATTCTCTGTAACGACCTACTGCATCCACCCGCACAGGGACAGTACCTTAGAGATGGGTTTAACTGCTTCTCTGTCTCTGACCTCACACACAGACAACACCTACAAGCTCCCGTAATTTCCTAGTTTGCTCATGGGTGAGACAGACCAGCTCCCACACTTCTCCCAAACTGCTGCTTGATGATAAAACATCTGTTCCCCAAAGATGCTGCATTTCATCCTGTGGTACATAATAAGCTCTGCTTGTCTTGGGGCTTCTTGTAAAACTTCAGCAATCTTTGTCTTTCTTAAAAACATATTTTCCCACTTGTCTACTCATAAAAAATATCACTGAAAGTACATGTTATAAGCAATGATAAGGGAGTGGGCTCTGTTCCTCCTGTCCAAAACTTGATTTTTGGCAAAGCCCACACAAGGCAGGAGAATGGACGTGCAACACAGTTTTAGGAATCCAGAGAACAGGCTTCTCCATACGGAAGTAGTGATTCAAGTTGTGGGAGCATTAACCAGGAAATATGGCCAAACTGAAGGGTGCTGACTCTAGGAAGGTAGCAGTTCAAATGCTTCTATGGAAAGGATTCAGCCCCTACAGGCCAACCTGTAGCTGGAAACGAAAGCATCAAACCCACAGACTGTGTGGAAGCGCAGTCAGGCATCTGTGGAAAAGAAGATGCCCTGTGTGGGGTGGGATTCAATAGTAGAGCAATTTAGTAATGAGTCCTGATCATAGCCAAAGGTAAGTGGGAGGAAGCAAAGTGCAATTTCCATCTATACCTCCCGCATTAGAACTGGGTTGGAGTAGTCCAGGGTGTAGGACTCTGTCTGTCTGTATGTCTGTCTGGATAAAAAAGGGAGTTCAGACGTTAGGGATGTAAAGTTTGTCCTTAGACCATCATTGTCATGGGAAACTACTATGCCTGCTTGAGCACCTGTTCATAGTAGTGTTAAAAATCTGCAGTCACTCACTTCTCCTGTGGTATTTTGTGTCAAAAGCTGGCATTTTGACACATCTGGTTTTTTGCACCTTGGGAAAGCAAATGCTTTTTTCTTATATTTAGTGTTTTTCCTGTGGTCATGATCAAGCCATGTTTTCAAAATGTGGTTCTTTGCAGTCATCCATCAATCCACAGAAAGTCCATTAGTTCTCACAGCCCTAGGTACTCATATGAGGCCGTTTTCCTCTTCCCGTGCTTGGTCCTGCAGCATGAATGCCTATAACCAGCACCTGCCAGCACCTGTGAGGTCACCAGGGCCACTCAGGGGAGTGGTAGGTGCAAAACTGGACTTTGAATGCTGCAAAGTACTGTGACTGCAAGAGTGGGATAGAGCAGGAGAAGGAATGACCAAACTATGCCTATGGGAAGACTGGGAGACTAACCAGTATTGCTTTAACTGAGAGAGATATTGAGCCTGCTCAGTCAGATCGGTATCCCCTGGCAAATGTATTTTGTTGTGTAAATGGCTCCCTGTGGTCCCAGAAGACTATCGCTATCTCTTTCTATCTTGTACAGTGGATTTCTAAATAATCAATCTTGGTGCAGGAAAGCTGTGGTTTAGTAAGTGTAGCTTGCTAACGAGACAGCAGTTTAATCTTAATTCTCACTCCTCCTCTCCGCTTTGGTAACACAGGGCTATAAAGTTTGACATTGTAGAATCTTCTCTACAAATTCTGATTTGCTTGCCAAAAAATCAGCCTATTATTTTCAATTCCCCTCTTATCATTAGTGTTATTAAACTGACGATTGATGTGTAAAAACTGCCATTTGCATGAAGTTCACAGAACTGCAATAAAAGACATTTTTGTTCTGACATGGTAGGGAGAGAGAAAAAAAAACCCAGCTAAATAGCACTAGTTCTAACAGCAGAGATGTTCATATAAAGACATGTTCTGAACAATAAGATCGTTTATCCATGTATGACATAAATACATCGGAATTTAAATAATGAGAGATCTTGTGAAATGCAGCAAAACGCACAGCACTGGCATTGTGAAGTTTCCCTTCTCTAAAGCCCTGTTCTCAGGGAAAAGCAGCTTTACTTTTGCTTTGAAAATCCATTATCATAAGCCTTTTTTTAAAAAAAACGTTTGTCATAGTGCAATATTAAAGCAATTTTATACCCTAAGAGCAGCTCTTTTGTAAGGTAAAATGCAATCCCATGTGTGTATGTAATTGCGGTTTATAGTACTTCTCACAGCCCTAATTTTCCCAAAATTAAGAAAACCACTAACCTTTTTAGGCTTTCCTTTTCCTAATTGTTTTTTTTTTCTCCCTGTCTTTCTTCCACAAAATATTCTTTTTTTAAAATCCCTGCTCAGGAGAAAAAAAAAAAAGGCACAGAACACTCTCTGGATTCATTGCAAAACACTGCTCGAAGGAAGCATTTTAAGAGTTTAGGTTACAAAGTTTCTGCTTCTTTCAAACTACATGGGTGACACTGCTATTTTGGGAGACCATACCATCTGCTTGTTAACCAAAAAGCAGGGAAGATATTCCTAGTTCTAGTATAGATTTTTGGGTTGATTCCACATAAAATTCCCAACTGATCTCCGCTTGTGTTTTCCCCCTCTGTGAGCTAAGGAGAACAAGGCCACTCCTCTCTTCTACCTTCACAATTCCCAAGGTAAAGATGCTCAGCTTATGGTCCTGAGTAAGACGTGGTTGTTCACAATAGGCACAGTCCATTGAGACGTATGAGGTCCCTAATTCTTCCCTGCAGGTGTTCATGTCACAAAAGCTATGACAAGGAGTAAAAGAGCAATATAGTGCCCAGGCCCTGATGTGCCACAGGTGACTTCTACCTGTGGATGAAGAAGAAGGTGTTTGGGGTAGGCTTAGTTGGGTTCTGTTGGAGGACTTGAGGGTTTTTTTGTGTTTGAGTAAGAAAGGAGGAGGACACCTTTTCTGGAGTTTTGCTTGCTTTCGGTGGGGGGAAAGAAAGCAGAAGGACTAGGTTTCCTGCCCCACAGACCCGCCAGCTACCAGGTAGTGCAGCTGGAAAAAGGGCAGGAGCTAGAGAGGACAGTAAGACTGTCCTTCCCTAGGTGGAGGGGAATGGCAGGACTTGTAGTGCAGATGGATTGAAGGAAAAGGTTGACATGAGTAGGAGCAAGGTGGAGTCTATGTATTTTGTCTGGTGAGTCTGTGGAAATGGCGCAGAGGAACATGAAAATGTGAGATGTTACTATGGTCTTCCATAGGTGATGAAGACATTTGTCTGAGAAGGGAGAGATTTAAGTCTGTATTACATTGCTGGGGTATCTGCAAATACATATGTATCATCGTTACAATATCTTCCTGACTCGCAAAATGTTTCATCCAATCTCTGTTGACAGAAGAGATTGCCTACTGATAATTGCTTTGCTTAAGTGTCTGATAATATGCCAGAAATGAGAGCATTCTCTGTTAGGTCATCTTTAATTATGCATGTACCACCTGTCAGCTTTAAATCTGGAGAAGATTAGTTTTCTCATTGGATTTAGAGTAGGGAAGAGAGCCTTCAACAAGAGGACTAGGCTGTTGCAAACAGTGTCTATGGGGGAGTTTCACAAGCAGTCTCCTCATCGTCCCTAGTCATGGATACCGCTGTTGGCACATGCGGAAATATTTGAAATATTGCCTAAGCTTGCTGCCGTAGTGATGGGTTTTGCAGGAAGAGGATTTCAGACCATCTGTTGCATTTTCTAGTTTTCATCTTTCCCCATTTCAGAGGGAGAGGGAGCGCTGAGGTGGGGGAGGACACGTGGCAAGTTGTGGCTCCTCTGGCAGTGCTGGGGGGAAATCCCACCCAAAACCCATGTGAGGAGGTCATTGTCTTGCCACTGGTGAAAGCACAACAAAACTGGTCAGGCCAGTACAGACATGCACAGTCAATAGGAAATTAAGGGCTCAAAAGACTGAAAAATTATGAGGATGGGTGCTTTGCAGAAAATCTCAACAGGGAGAGATGGGAAAGATCTCTGAGGATATTAAATTAATGGAGTTGCCATTTCCAAGCCTACTTATGATATTAAAAATTATATTGGAGAGGAAATTTGTCTTTTTACAGAGTGGGGAAGCGGTAATTGTTTGGGAATAGTTGAAGGGATTTTGAGTTCCCTGAAAAAGCTGTTTATTTGGTACAGTAGTAGATTTTAGGAATCTCCTTGGTTTTCTGGTCTCCTTTACTCCAAGTCCAAAGTGATTGGTTGTTCTCTGAAATGCATCATTTGCACCAGAAAACAGAAAAGGTCTTTGTTAAGCTTCTCACCTGCTTTTGGCAGAAGAGAGCATCACTTGCACTGTCAAATGGTGCTCCTGCTGCTCCTTGCCTGTGTGTCGGAGTGGCCTGTGCTTCCCCCTCTCTGGGATTTTGGTTTTCCAGCTTCTGTCATCACTGTCTCAGCCTCCTGGAAGGAATTCCTCAGTTACACTGGTTAGCTGACACTGATCGTTTTTCCTGGTGATACCTTCAGCCAGAGCTATTTCTGAAAATCTGGGATTTGGAACAGTAGGTCAATTTGTAAAACAACGAGCGAAGAGGGACAGATGGCTGTGGATACGAGAGCATGTTTCTGTTCATCTCCATTTGGCTTTTGCTGATGCTTCACTGTTGCGCGAGCATTTGAGGCTGTCGCTTTGCATTGGTTACGTGGTTGTTGCTCCTTTGCTTGAAAGACTGGCCTGTGGCACTTGTCATGTCCCCCACTCAGCTCCAGTGGGGCTCCAGGGCAGGCTGCCTCTGCAGAAGCTTGCAGTGTGTTTGCACCCAAGGACATGGAAGGGGTTTGCAAGATGAGTGGACTTTCTGCTCGGAAATCTGGCTGTTTTTCCTGACCTTTTCTCTCAGGAGCTGCACTGGGCGAGGCTTTCCTGATGATTTTTTTGCTCAGGGTAAGGTTGCCAGACTCACCTTTCTTCGTTATTCCTGTGTAAATGATTACAGCTTCTCCATCCTATGTTGTGCTGCTGGGTTTTGCTCAGTTCTTAGGTTCTGATTGATTCGGACTCGCTTGCTTCTGTCTCTCTGAGTAGTGGTGCCAGTAGCATCACCTCAGTGTAGCTGAATTTTACAGACCTGAAATGGAAAAGCATGGGGGTGTGCCGCAACCCTTTTTTCCTTGCTCGTGATTCATTCAGCCCTTCTTTCCGCCCTCTTATCTCATGCTAGAGGGCTCTCCAGTCTTGCAGTGGTCATTGGAAGACATCACTTTTGTACAGGCTCCTTTGTGAAATACAAGGGTGTATGCATCCCATTATCCCTGTGCTACTGCTGAGCTGTGCAGCACCACTGGGCACTGCTGGAGATGGCCCTGTTTGCCGGTTTGAGGAACAGCCGTCCTTAACTGAATGTAGTACTTTGCTTTTTTCTCTGAAAAAGGGGACAACTAGATGAGATTTAAGAATACCCGTAAGAATTGAAATACTTACTTCAAACCACCTGAGCTCTTTTGGCTTGAGAGATGTGGCTTACATAGTCCTCAGACCATGGCTGGTCCTAGCAGCTCTTCTTGTCCTATACTTTACAAATGATTGGTTAAACTACCTAGAGCAGTTTTTCTAGAATACCTTCCTGTTCTCGAACCTGGGATGTCCTATCTAATGACTACCTCCCTCTTTTCTCTCCTGGACTCTTCATTGGATCTTGTCCACTGCCTTAGTCACAGAAGGGGCTTCAGCTATCCTCTCCATTGCTCACAGGGACATTCACTTAACAGTTCTCTTGTAACCTTTGGTGTGTTGCTGGTTTTAGTCTTCACGTGTTTTCTCTCTCTTTTCACTCTTTTAGAAACACTACAATAAAACTCTTCACATACCAGATTTAGTTGTTGTTATAGTAGAGGCTTCCTACAGGATTCATACTTTTCCTTCCATAGCAGTGTAACAGTGCTTGATAGTGAAGCTAGTGAAATTCAGAGTGATGTGTTTACATTGAGCTATCTGACTGTATACGCTGCTAATTTTAAGAGGAAGGGGAACCCTTCTTGGGATAATTAGTTTTGCCATGTTTATAGACACAATCTCCTGCTGAAGCATGTTTTTCCTGACTCTGAGGCGGCTGCTGACAGCTGGTATTACAAGAGTTCATTGGGAGTCTCATGGTCCATGTGTCCTTATGTATACACAGCACAGACAAGATGAAGCCAGGGAGAGATAATGAAGGCAGTGATGCTAAACCCTCTAGGAGTGCCCAGTAGCGAAGCATTTGAACAGCCAGTGTGAGCCAAATTCCAGCTCCTGTCTAGGCTGTAATGACCAGGAAAATCACCTTGTCCTTTAACAGATTTTACCAATCTGATTGAGCAGCCAAGTCAGGAGAGTTATTTCTTCTTACTGTCCAGCAGTGGCAGCACAAACTCCTAAATCAGGGGCTTTGCCTGTGGCCCACCAGCACATGAGGGTGTTGCTACATGCCCTTCTGAGGTGTAGGGCAGTATGTGGGTCACGTAAGTGCCACTGTCAGGTTTTGCGGTCTTTCCACCATTCAGTTGGCAACACGGTGCTGAAGATCGACGGTAAATATGCACAGCCTTCTCGAAAAGTTCAAGTGGGTAATCAGAGCACAGCAAGTGGCTGCTTTTACAGTTTTGTTACAGAGTGATTCTGGAGGGATTTCAAGGAAACCTCTTTGTAACAGGAAGCTGCTGCTCTAGGCTTTCGATGAAGGAGCTGTGCCTTCTGCGCCTGGTGCCTCCTTCCCTGGGCTGCTTAATAAATACGTGAGTGTGGCCATTATCAGCCAAGCTCCATTTCTTTCGCCTGTGCTAATGTCTTGGTATTTTATGTCACATCAAGTGAGGAGGGAAAGCGGTGATATGAAGTCATTCCTCCTGTTCCTTAAATAGGATTGATGACCACAGCTTAACAGCATTCCAAGAAAAGGACATTTAATTGAAAGTGGCCAGAGCTTCCCCTGAGATGCTGAATAAGGATGTTCATCCTGGTAATAACTTGCCTTTTCCATTTTCAGAGCAGGTGTTCCTATTGCAAATCCTGCATTAGCTTGCTGCAGTTAAATGTGCACACACATACCTAAAGGTACCTCTTTGATTTTCCTCCTCTGCCTCCCCCCACCTCCCACACAGGCCCAAGGGAACCCCGTCGGCTCATTGGCAGCTCCATCTCAAGGTGATTCTTCCAACAGCACTGCTTGTTGCCCTTTGGTGCCCCTTCAGCCATGGTGGAGTCTGCTGTGCTGTGCAGGAGTATCGGCGAGCTTTCTGCACACCATGAGCTGGAATTCCCTCTGGGCCACTGCAGTGAATATTGCAAAAAACTGTGCTGAGCTGGGGAGGGCATCGTGCTTTTATGTGCCATGGCTTGCCAGTTTGAATCACATCTGTTGTGTTGCAGAGGGAAGTATTGCTTTGGTTGCAGTGGGTTACTGGAGTACTAGCAAGTCTCATTTGTAAGGGGTCCTGGGCTTAAGTCTCATCTCATCTGTCACCAAGAGAAGGAATCTACTGTGACAACTGCTGCAAATGCTGGTTTCACTTTTGTTTATTTGCTCTCCAGCCATGTCCTTTGTTTCTGAAACGGTGTTTACATACCGCAGGTTTTTTTAGTGCAAATCAATTAGCTTTAATTTCTTTCTCAACTACCTGATTTTTATCCTATTTCTTCACCACCGTCCTGTTGTTAAGTCACATGATTATGAGATGTGATATCCCTCCCTGGTTAGCAAAATGTTAGAATAGCTGTTGACAGCTTCTGGAAGAGTAATTAGCTAATAGGAATTACTTAAAGATGTGCACACTAACCTAAGTAGGAATCTTCCAGCTGTTTGCAAGTTCAGAAATTCGTAGGCACTTTTTGGGCTCTAACACAAGATTAATTACTTGCTACTACAAAAGAAAATTTACGAAAATGTGTAGTGTGCAATCCAGACCTACTGTGTTTTGTTCCTTAAATTGGAAGTGGACATCTTTGTCACAAAGAGCGGGATTTTTACAGGGCTTGGTAGTCCTTTTCCTGAAGAGCCGAGCCTTTTCATTACACAGGGATGTCACACTCAATATCAAAATAGTGAGAGCTGCCTAAGAAAGTGCTGGGGGCTCTGTGTAGCCGAGGGTGTAGCTGTTCCTGCGTGGTGGCAGTGCCTTTGTGCTGAGTGCCTGAGCCAGGAGCCCCAGCTCCCGAGCCATCCCCGTCTAGTCTAGCCCAGGACATCAGTGTATCCTTTCCTTCTAATGTGCAGGAATTGCTGTCCACCAGGCTTTCTTTAGAAAGCCATTTACACTGCTGTGCCTTGTTTTGCATGAAGAAGCCCTCGTAAATCAAATACAGCCACACAGCTGTGCTAAAGGTCCCCTTTTTATTCACGAGCAACCTGCTTTTATTTCTCCTCATTCCTATTCTGTTGTTCCTCCAGGATCAGCCTGAGGGCATCTGGATTTTTGTTTGTTCCCTGCAGTAGTAAGGTAGTCGATCCCTGATGGTGCAATGGAGAGAGAGGGCAGGCAGAGGGGAAGTGCATGGCTGGTGTATTTGGACTGCTTGACAGTTTTATTTTAAGTTCAGGGTCTTCTTGCCACATCCATAGCCTCTTCTGTTCTCCGCCTTTTGCTTGACATCTCTTGTGCCTAATTCTCTAATCAGCTGGATTATCATCTCTTGGCACCGTGTCCTCACCCACTCTCTAGCCTCTCACCAGTGATTACCTCTCTCCTCTCATCTCTTCTCCACTCTGACACTTCTCCCTGTTTGCTTCTCTGAGCGCCTGTGACTTTTCTCTCCCCTCACCTCCCAGCATTATCCCACCTCCCAGAGGGAGAACAGACAATTTCCATGAATCCTCTTTCTCGGAGTTGCCTTCATTCCCACTGCTCTTTTAAGCTCCTTGGCAGTCGTTCCCCTCTCTGTTCTGAGCAGTGAAACATCTCTCTCTCTGCCGCCTGCACCCTCTTTTCTGTTCTCTCCCAAAAGCCTTACATACTCGCTGTAGTATGCAATGCTTTATCTTCAGCTTCTTCAGTTTCTTTTTGCTCACTGAAAACACTAGACAATTGCCACTCTTTCTCACAATTCATTTCCCTGTTCTCACTCCAGCCCCTCTGCCTCCCTGAAAGCAATGGAGCCAGGACTGGGCTCCTGCCCCCTACTATAGACCTTTTTCCTTGGAAACTTCTCCAGCCATCCCTCCTCTGCCTTTCCTTCTGAGCAGCTCTTGATCCATGAGCCCCTAGCCTCTTCAGCAGTCTCTTTCTCCAAGGTAACCCTGGTCCTTTCCCTTCTTTTTTCTTGAACCCTTCCACACATCGATAGTAACACAATTCTTAGCGTCTTTGTGGATGTTGCTCCTGGCTTTTCCCTATCCTTTTAACTTTTCACCATTGCCTCTCAATTTTCCAATTTCAGAGATTTTTCACTTCTCTATCATCCTTTCTTATTACTAAAAACATTTGCACAAACATTTTCCAGGATTTTAATTTCTCCTCTTTCCTGTGCTCCTTTTGGAAAAATTCTTACCACATGTAGCAGAGAACAGGTGAGAAATGTGTGAAATAATGGCTACAAATTATTACTGAGACACCTGGTTTGTAGAGTAAAAAGAACATTTCTTCCTTCATATAAGGGTGGGATACTTTGTTGATAGGACTCTTAATAGAGAGACATGTCATGTTTTAAAGTTTGAAAAGCTCGTGCCAGGTGACATGAAACACGCAATGATAATAATACATATCTTTTAAGAGCTAGTAATTAAACATTGTGCGTATGTGTGCACATGTATATAGATATATGTATATATGTGTGCATATATGTGTATATGTGCATATATATGTGTGGTTATATGTATATACACACATATATAACTATAGGCACATGCACATATTTGTCTGCTTTTAAAACACTATATGGGAGAATAGTATGCTGTGATGGAATAGCATCATGTCGTTCATAATCCGGTGGTGTCCTGTATTTTATCAAGCAACAGGTATTTATTTAAAGCATTTTAACATTCCCTTGGGCATATAACCAAACTGTGTCTTACTAGCACTATAACTTCTTGAGGTAATGGCATGAATCTGTGGATAGACTTACCTGATCTTGACCTCTGATAAATATAAATTAACTGAGCCTTTTTCTGCAAGACTTGAATTGTCCTAATGGCAAAATCTTAATTTAGTCTGATAGTTCAAAATTGTCTCTTGCTTTCCTGAAACTATGTCTCTATGTGGTCAAGTTTGTCTAAAAAGGTTGGATTGGGTCCTGCATAGCAATGTTTGCATTCTTATGCCAGTCCAAGAAACTAAGTTCATTGATTTAGCTAGAAAGACTTGTGGACTGTTTTTGTTTGTTTGGTTGGTTTTGTGTGGTTTTTTTTTCTTCTTTTTTTTTTTCTTTTTTTTTTTCAGTTTGCAATATAGGTTAGGTACATTTAGGATAGGCAGAAGTTGAGGGGGAAGAAGTAAGAAAAAAGCATGCTTGTTTTTACATTGCGGGCTGTTCTCTTTTACAGGAGACAAACTCCCTGGCAAGCACTAGAGTTTGCTATCTAGGCTGGTCCCCTTTTTAGCACAAAAATTGCTGTAGGGGTTTGCAGGCACAGAGAAATATTGATTGTTTCTTAGCACGCTGTTTATATTACATATTTCAGTTAATAATTAGTAATGCTTTTAGAATAGTTTCGTTTGAAATACTAATCAATGAGCTTTATAGATTTCTCGCTTTATACATAAACATGCCAGTCTCCAGTGGAACGTAAGAGTTGTATTTCATCCCAGATTGTTTATACTATATAATTATTAATCTGTAGCTTAATCTCCTTGTCCTCATGCTTTTATGGCTTGATCCCACACGTTGCAGGCGATCTCTAATTAAAGGACATGGATTAATGGCACTCAACACCTTCACAAGTAAGTGCTGGAATGTGCCAGCTACATCCTGATGTGTATTGAGGATGCTTCTTACTCTACGTGTGCAGCAGAAACAGGACTGGCTGCCTTGTGTCTTGTAATTTCACTCTATGAAGCCTTATTTTTGAACCACAGTAGGTTTTCCAGACTTCAGGTGTACAGAGTCACAGTTTTCTTGCTGTGATATTCTCTCAGACTGTCGTTGGAAAACCACCCACCAAAGTGTTGCAGCTGAGGGGGAAATAGAAAGGAAAATAAAGCTTGAAATTGTGTTGATTTCCCAACGTTCAGCATTTTTTTGAGCTCTTCTAAAGCTCTGGTGCCCTCATGCTGTGGAGCAAAAACATGAGATCTCAGCTGGAGAGTAGGCTGGGAAACGCTGCAGCTGTTGCTGGAAATCCATCTGGCCAGCCACAAAGTTTGCTAAGGAAAGCCCAGGGCAGCTAGTGGCTTCTGCTGAGTTCTTCCTCGGAAGCTGGGTTTCTGACAAAACAGGAGGACCTGCAGAGGTGTGCTCTACTTGCTCCATCTGCGTTTGGTGTGGTGTTGCAGGCTGCTCGGGTGGGATTTTGCAGACCAGTGATGGTCAGCCAGTTCTGCTTGGGAAGCTGGAACCTCCTGGCTCCTACCCTCATCCTCACCCTCCTGAGCTCAGAGGTCAGGTTACACAATGGCACCTTCAGTTTGTTTAAAGCAAGGAAATTATGCACAAAAGCTGTTAAAAGAATATAAGGTTGTCAAGTCAAGTGAGAAATGTTATAACATCGCCTGCTCAGCCTTCAATTGAATCCTGCGTGCATGCAAATTTGACAGTCTTTAATTGCATGTCTCCAAGATCTGTGGAGAATATAGCTTCTCAATTCACATCAGAAAAATCACACAGACTTTTTTCTTCTCAGAAGAAAAAGCATTCTCTCTTAAAGATTGCCCAGACTGTAGGTATGGGTGTATGTTCCATCAGCCAGGCAAAGCTTCCATGGGTCACAGCTGCCCAAAACACAGCCGTGAGCAAACCTGCCATGGTCCTGAAGGTAGTGTGGCAGTGGTGATTGCCACTGTGCAGGCAAGGACCTCACTAATTTATTTTGTGTTGTCCTCAGATATGGTACAGGCAAGGTGTCCTGGAGTGTCTGTCCCCTTGGGAATGGACAGGAAAAGGAGAAAGTAGCAGCAGGTGGCACTCACCGTGCTGCTGAGGGTGGACAAGGCTGGGGATTTTGTGGGTCTCCGAGCTAAGGTCTGCAGACTGTGGGGAATGTCTGGTTTCTGTGGTCTCTTTCTCTACCAACAGTACATTCCCCTTGAAGACAAATGAGGAGATGGGGCCATAAATAGCCATAGAGGGAGAGAGTGACATCAGTGAATACCCAACCGCATAAACCAGCCTTACGTAAGTCTGGTGTAACTCTAAACCAAGATATGTAAGTCTAAACCATTAGGATTGCACAAGAATCACATTGTTTGACATTTTATTAGCCAGGTTTCTAGCACTATGGGAGAGGCATTGGAGAGAATGGTACATGAGCAGGAATCCAAAAGATTTTCAGTTGGAGTGGTTCTCTTTAAAATGGACTGGAAAATACAAGTTTGCAACTTGTTGCGTGAGAAAATGAAGCAAGAAGGGAAGCAATTTGTCAAACAGTATTATTTGGGGACAGTCTTAAATAACATGAATCTCGGGGTCTCAAATCCCTTACAGTGACCTTGTGCAATCAGAGTACATCATCTACTAGGAGATTGTGAATTTATGCATGCGCTGTACTCAGAATTGAAAAAGATGTTTTCCAAAGTTAGAATCTGTTGTGTTGGCATAACATTGCATTTAAAGTAAAAAGCGTTGAACGCACTGGGAATTGTTGAAGAATATTCTGCCAGCACTCAAAATTATGATTTTACATTGCCATCAATAACAAAAATGTTACTCTAATGAGAAGCCATTCTGGTTAAATGAAGTAATACAAGTCGTGATAAAACATTTATTAATTTAATATCCAAAAAGGGAAAGTATAAAAGGCAGAAGTGTTCCCCAGGTGTTTTTTGTATTTGAAACTGTGGAAGAGGATGTGTCCATCCTGTGCACTAATATGGAAAGAAGAGAAAGTTTGCTGCTTATAGCAAAGGAGGATCTGAGAGGCAAGATTGGTTGAAATTAAACATTCTCACATCCTACTAACTTTTACATCCAGGAATTTGAAAGGAAGTAGCCGAAAAGCTCTGTTAAGTGGCTGGTAATTTATAATAAATCTTGGGAAATGGGAAATTCCAGAAAATTGGAGGGCTGCCAACTGTATTTCCGATATTTCAAAAAGATAAAAGGGATGTCCCGGGGAACTGATGGCTGGTTTAGCTTGACGTCAGCCCAGGGTAAAATAGTGGAACAGCTATTTCAGAATCTGTCAAGAGAGAACTTGGAGGCTAGAGGTGTAGATAATTCCAGTAACAGTTGAAGAGAGAGCCTGTCAAAAAAAACCTCACTGGATTTCTTTGCTCTGTCAGGATTGCAAGTCTTTGGGATAAAGGCAGCTGTTGATTTGCCTTTAGGAGGCCAGAGTAGGTGGTCCTTTCTGCCTTTTGGGTCTGTGAACCATATAAGGAATGCCCAGAGATTAAAACTCCCATGACAGAGTTTCAAAGAGAAATAATCAAGCCACTCTGTTTCCCTGGGATAAAGCATGGCTTAGTTTTGGGTTAGGGGTGTTAATCTCCTATTTGCTTTCATTTGATTTGATTTGATTTGATGGCTTTTGGAGCTTTAAGTATGTTTGAGTACATTGTAGTTCTGTGGGGGTAAAGAAAAAAACATGCTTCAAAACGCTTTGTAAAAAGCTAACAAATAATGCAAGTATTCTCAAACAAAGATAAAATCCAAGTTCTGCTTATAGCAGTCTTTGTAGCTTTAATCCCTCGTTCTTTACCAGGGCAAAGAAGATTTCATAAGCTCCTCTGGATCTTACAGGAGAAGGAAAGCTTGTGTTTGCTGTCTGCCTTCTTTGCAGTCCTGTAAGAAACTACAGGTGCATGTGCTATGCTGGCTTTGTGTACCCTCAGAACGAGTACCCAAATAAATCATATCTTTTCTTTTTCTCTGGGCTCCTTCAGATTGCAGTTGCACTGAGTTCAAGTGCCCATTTCTGTCTAACATCCTCTCCTTACGCTGGCTGTAGTCTGGAGGTGTTGGCAACAGAATTGATAGCTTTCCGTGCACCTTTCTTGATGGGATGATTGATTGTCTACAACAGGAAAGGCAGGCAGGTTCCAGCCAGTCCATGGATAAAGGGACTTTAAATAGGCAAGTGCCAGACTCTCAGAATAGTGGGAAGGCTTGCAGCTCGTGCTTAAACCTTCTGATAACAAAACAGCAATTCTCAGCTCTTTGCAGGATCAAAGCCACAGTCAGAATCCCTTGGTGTAATCCAGGTATCCCCTTGGCACTTGGTCTGAGTTTCTAAATAGCCATTTCAGTGATCTTTTGATCCTTTGATCATTAGAAATACATGTGAAAATTAGTTTTTTGCATATATTGATAGTACTTGCAAGATTCAGATGTGTAAATCTATAAATCCTAATGCAGTAGTCACTAGAATATATGTATTTATTTGTTTAGTTATGTAATAATCGATTAGTCAAAATCTATGATCTAGCTGTAAAGAAAAATTTTACTTTCCGTTTTCAAAGGAGAACATTATAGTTGGTATCCCTTTGGTTGTGGGAAATGCTGCACAGACAGACAGTGGCCCACTCTCCAAGGAGAAGGCTGCACCTGTATTCTTTCCCAAGAGCAGAAGGTGTGAAGTTACACCCTATGCAAGTCTGTCCCAAATTTAACCCAGTGACCTACTGCATGCGTCCCTGCTCTTCACACATTAATCACAACAGACACATTCCAAAGGACATGCCAGTTTGTGTCCCAAGGAAGGATGAAGGATGTTTTGACCACCTGCTAACTTGCAGCAAAGATGAAGAGCTTGCATTTTAGGGGGTAAAACAAAGAGAGATTTTTCCCATAACAGCTATGCAGTATGACAGGAGAAAATGGGATCGGGTTGCTTTCACAGCCTCTGCAGCTTGTGTAGTCAAAGATGTTCGCGGTGGTTTTGGCCATAGCCTCTCAAGCAGCTAGAATTGCTTCCAGCAGTTCTGCAGATAGGCTGGAAAAGCAGTAATTAGTACAGCTTAGTGGAAAAAAAAATACAATTTTGAGAGAGAACTTTCCTGTTTGCTTTTTTTTGTGGGTTGGTTTTGGGTTTTTTTTCCTTCTTTTAAAAAGTGAAAACAATACTCATTTGATAGCAACCAAAATTTCAAATCCAGAGTTTCAGCACTGAATTCCACTGGAGCTTCTAAAGTTGAAAATAGAACATAAAGGAAATTAATAACGTTTATTCAAATAACTTATTAGCATAACCTTTGACATTCAAAGGCTGCTAAAAGGAGCTGCACAGTGCTGTTGTTCATAATTCGTAGCTTCCAAACATTGGTGGCATTAGGGCAATATCAGCTGGGCCTTTGTTCTCCTAGTCATATTAACAAAAGAGATGTCAAATACAGAGGTACCTTCTTTACTATCCTGAGGTATTGTCCTACTGGCAAGTGACCTGGATATTTGACAAACCATTTGTCAGGAATGTGTTGGAGCCTTCAGGAATTCCATCATATCAAATAGCATTTCTGCAGTGCGAGTTATACATATGTACATACATGTACACATATACCCAGACAGGTACACATAAATTATTTAAAGGTTTAGGAAAGAGGGGGAAGCCATAACACTGTATCACTCCTTAAGCAACACCCCAAATACTCATTTAAAGGAAGGAAAGCAGTGGGCCTTTGTGGGAATTTCCAGCCCCCTATTTCTGTGGAGACCTTCTTAAACTTTTTCAGAGAGCTTACCAAGTTGGAAGGCAAAATAAAAACAAACCACTATTTCATTTTTCCCTCTCAGATTCTTTAGTCTGGCAATCCTGCTCATCCAAGAACAATCCAAAAGGCTGTGTCTTTTACCCAAGGACCTGAAACCATTGACTGCTTCAGAAGAACATAATATGTTGTTTGTTGTGCTTGGTGGTTTCCTGGCAGTGTTTCAGTGTTGGGCATTCCCCATTCTGCTTTGAATAAGCTATTTTGAGTAGCGGACTTAGTTCCAGTCCCCTTCACCGTAGCCAACTACTGTAAAGAGCTATGTGAAAACTGCGAGAGGAGATTTTATCAGCAAAGAGTTCTCTGTTTCTTAATTTCCATGTTCATATATGTCAGTTAAGTAGCTTCTGAGAAATAAGGATAGAGGACAGTTTTTCTGTTGTTCCTCCTGTTTTCCTACCTGGTCTATGTGGAAGGTATCCCTGCCCATGGCACGGGAGTTGGAACTAGATGATTTTTAAGGTCCCTTCCAACCCAAACCATTCTATGAATCTGTCTTCCCCCATGCATCTACCATGCCTCTTTCCTGAGGGCATCATCAGTTTATTTATGGAACACTGAAAATGCATGTTAAACTAAGCCTGACTCACTCAATGTAGGAAAATTAGTAGTATAATTATATAATTTTTGCTGAGTCATAAAAATATTCATGTGTATACTTTGCCTAGTAGGCCTGTATGGAATGTATATGTCAATGCATGCATGTACTGTGTGTAAACATTATTTGGATGTTAACCAAAGTCCCTAAAGAATGTGACCCCTCATTACCTTGTTCATCTGGGTTAGTCTCTCAAGAAACAGTAACAACACAATCCTCTGAAGTGAAGAAATAGATTTTATCTCTATATGGAACATAAATCTGTTTGGACTCTTCAAAGCAACCTCCACTGGGAATCCCTGACTCCTTATGGTACCAGTCTCTGAACAACCTGAAGCACAATTTCTCTAGAGTAGACACCTGGGGTTTAAATAAACATTCATCATGGAGACTACAGGCGTCCTGACAGTGCTTAAAAAAAAAAACAAAAAAAAAAATCATTGTAGAAATGAAGCTGTGGTACATTTTTGCTCTTGTGTGCTTTCTGCCAATAGCAAAATCATTGTAAGTAACCAAAATGCTACAGATTAAAGTTATATTCAGCAATTCTGTTTAAAGGTCTGCAGGATCACAGTCCCTCCCACTATATTTTTTTTTTTTTACCCAGTATCTATCCAGTTGTGCTGTAGGGTCTAGGTCCAGTATAAGAAAAGCAGTGAGTAACTTTGCAGTGGGACTTACTTCCAACATCAAAGCCTCTGCATTGTGATGACAAATTAACTGTTCAAAAACAGCCGTTCCACAGTCTGCAGGATACAACCCTGTTTCTGTCAGTTTAGCTAAGGAAAGAATTTCCAGTGTTCTCATCTCCATTTGAAATCCCTGTGAAGCTTGCCATACAGAAATGGGGCTCATGGCCCAGCCCTGCAGCCAGCCCAGGCACTGATGCTTCTGCTCACTGCCAGTGGTGTAACTTGTGGGGGACCAGTTTGTGGCCCTTAAACCACGTGCAGCTGTTCAGCAGTTCCAAGGGTGCTCCCTGGGCTGTGGACGCTCAATGTGTTGGAGCCATGCGGCCTCCTGAGAGACAGGAATTCTTGCCTTTAGGAGATGTTAGCAAATGTCTGCAAGGTCCTGCTCTGTGCCCAGCCTGCCTAGAAGGCCCGTGGTTAATTCCTCCCTGGGTTTCTCTTATCTCTCCCCCTTCCCACTCAATCCAGTGAAGATCCTTTTTCAAGGCACTGTGGTCAAGAGCACCAGCCATCGCTCTCGGCAGCAACACATCTGCAGCAACACGGCCAGGAATGCTCTACAGTGTCTTTTCCAGTTGTCCGTGTACCTTGTGCTTTACAGCAGAAGCTACTTGATCAATGTGAAAAGTTCATTTCTTAAGACAATCTTGCTAATGACCCTGGCACCCACAGTATGTTTGGCAGGAGGAAACGTCCATGTAGCCTGGCGGCCTGCAAGTCTATTTTCAATTATCTGGGGTGCTCAGAAAAGAAGACATTAATATTGCTGAGGATGACATAGCAAATTACTACTGCTCCCTAACCTTTTTAAATTGCTAACACTGTTGTAATCTGTAATTACAGAAATCAGTGTGAGAATTGTGGCACAGTATAATTATCTTTCCTGATACTTTATTGCTGTATGAATTATTAATCAAAATCAGTCTTGTATAGTATTTGCAGCAACTAAGAAGAATAATCTATAATTAAATTTCGTTGTTTCTATTTTTGTGCTGGTGTTTTATGATGTTGTAATTGATAATTAATTGGTTAAAAATTCACACAATTCTTGGGAATCTCATATGACTATGACTGCTCAGTATTCAGCATTTATTAATTGAATAATGGGCTCACTGAAGAGACCTTTGTATATAGTCTGCTGTCATTACAATGAGCTCTCAAAAATGGTGAATTAATCATTAGGCCTTTCAGTAGTTTCTTTATAAAGGAAAGCAGTGACAATATAATCACATCCTTTGTTGTTGTAGCTATAATTGAGAGATCGTAATAACCAATTATAAGCATGGTCATTTTAGGAGCTCTGAAGTGTCAGTTATTGATAACTTTCTTTAAAAACAAAGTGTTGATTACACAGAACAAGTCTTTTCATAGAAAAAATATTAGGAGATGGGGAAGGAAGCCTGGAAAATTATTTTCCTCCCACTTGCCACTTAAAAACAGTGCATGTTTATCCCTAAAAACTGTCAAGTCTGATGTGCTTCTGCTGCCATTTGTCAGAAGTACAAGTTGCTCTCAACTTTTTTTCATTATTTTATCATCATTCTCCCCATTTTTTTCCTGAGTACCTTTAGCTAAATTGTTAGGAGGAAAAAAAATAATAGAAAACGTCAGAACAAAAGAGCATTTTTTCATGTTCTCTCCCTGAATCCTTTTGAAAAGAAATCCTATGAGACGTTTACGTGCAAATCTGTAATGCAGACTCCAGCTACTGCTGACCAAAGAGCCTTAGATGTGTTCAAACTGGCCACTTCAAACTATTCATAAGATTCTTTCTTCTACTGGTAGTGGAGCTGATTGAGAGAATGTGAACTGGAACGAAAAATACTCCCACTTCAGTATTGATCCTCTCTTAACACAATAAGGAGAAAGTCAGGAGTCACCTTGCGTAGCAAGACATAAAATGTGATCTCCAGCTTATGCTTCCAAGCAAAATCTGTGGTTCATTTTACGCCAGGTCAGGTACTGCAATTCCTAAATGAGGAATCACAGTGTTACCTGTTGGCTTCTGTATTGAAATGTAATTTTGCAAGCATAGTGAGGAGATACTGATAAACCTTTTTAGGCCTTCACAGTGAAGTTGTTCGGAGTCCTCTGTGCACTGCTGTAGATGTGATGTCCTGTTTACATCTCCTAGGGTACAAGGAGGAGGATGAGGTAATGCCTTTAGGTCCCTCTTTTCCCCAATCCTTGCTGATGGTTTGCCATGGACAGGCTACAAAGATGCTTTTGCTGCAGTTTATGCACCTTTTATGAGTTTAATTTAGCATTGTATGGCTTCTCATGTCCTAAACTAGCTGCTCTGCTGGAGCCAGGGGGAGTGGGAGTCCTTGGTGTCAGTGACACCCACCACATGTAATCTTAGGACAGATGTTTTTTACTGCTTGCCTTCAACAACTTGGTCCCACACAATTTCAGTTCCTGTTCAAGAGAGGGGAGCACCAGGCAGCATGTCCATTGCTGTCTCCCGCAGCTGGGGACACAGCAGGTGAGGAGGTCTAGGAAGCAGTAGATTTGGGGTTTCTTCTGTGTTGACACTCATCAAATAATTTGTTTCTTTGTTTTGCAGTGGTTAGTAGGTCAGGAAGAATGGATATACAAGCACGTTTGTTGTTGGACAGTGAAATATTGTCTATGGAATATTGGACAGTGTAATATACCTGCTGCAGCATGTAAACATTCATCCCATGTAAACTTGTACTCTCAGTAATGTGGCTCCAGATATTTTTATTAGGAGTACCTAATCCTTTTATATATGCAGTGAGTTCTTTGCCCAGTAATGTGTAGCAGTGGTCAGTTGTACATACGGTTTATTGCTGCGACTGTGAAATCTCTTAAGGAAAAACTAAACAGCCATCCTACTGTCAGGATGGAGTACTATTTTGGTTCATTTCAATGGTCAGATATCACAGCCTCTCCAGGCAACCCGTTCCCCAGTTTTTCCTTATGTTCTGTCTAAACCTATGTTGTTTCAAATTGTTCCCAGTGTCTGGCTCGATCTTGTCAATAACCTTGCAAGAGGAGTGGTGGGCTGCTGTGAGGACCCTGTATGTACATTCAGGCAGTCTGCCATCCAAGAATTAAGTGTGCCCAACCTTGCTGTAGCTCCAGAGATCAGAGAAGCTGGGGCATGTTGAACAGCATGACCACAGCCAGATGTAAACCAGTTTCTGGAGAAATTTCACTGTTAACCTGCTGAAAATAGTCCCTCCCTTCCTCCTCTGTTGAGTATAGTTTATCCTAAGTGATTTCCAGTCTGATGCAACTTCTCAGCTTATGACAACTGAGTTTCTCTAACAGCCATTTCTAAAGGTTTTGTCAAAGAATTTCTGAAAGTCAACACTAATTACATGTACTAGTGTTCCTCACTGCTGATTTGACACACTTCAGAAATTCTAATAGAGCCCATCAGAGACAAGACTTCCCCTTGCAGAAGCCATGCTGCTTTGTCACGATGATCATTTGCCTGGTTAAGTGCTCAGCAGCTCTGCCATGATAGAGATTTACCTTTTCACATAATTAGCCCAGCTCTGATGCAGGACTTTCTGATCTGTCTTGATAAGATTTTCTCTCCCCTCACGTTTCCCTTTAAAAACAGACACCACATTGCCTATGCTCCAGTCTTGTGAGGCAGGAGCTGGTTTTTTGTGATAGGTAATGTGTTTTTGGTAGCAGCTCAGTCAGTGTGTTTATGAGTTCCTGGAGAGTTTTGGATGAGTGCCAGCCAGTACAGAGAATGTGCTGCAAACCGGAGTGATTTGGATGTTCCATGAGCAACATTTTTGGTCGTCTGAGGTTTTGTATGCTTCCTTCATGCTGCCCATGCAGAAGGGTTTGGTGGGATCTTCCACCCAGCACCATGGAAGGAACGTGTAAGCAACCTTTCAGTTCACTTCACTGCAGTTGCTGGCCTTTACCAGCAGCTTTTTTGGCTAGGTTTCCATGGTGCTTTCCTTGCCCACAATAGTTTGTGCCAGTTTCTGGAAACTTTTGTTTCATAGAAGCTTTTTCTGGCAGCATGGTGACCTATATGCAAACAAATGCACAGCATGTTCTTTTGAGCCAGAGAAAGGCTTGCTAAGACATTCCCTTTTCAGTTTGAAGAAATACCAAGTGTGTAGCAATGATTTCCATGAATAAGGTTCTGCAAACTCAGCATAATACTGAATTCAGCAAAAAATGATGCTGTTTGAATTAACACTGTGTAAAAGGCTTGCAGCCCAGCTTGCCTCAGAGTTCAGAGATAATACCAGATCCCTGGGTCTTTTTATTCCAAGGAGAGAGGGAAAAAAAAGAGTTGAATTCTGCTAATTTTCGTGCTACTACATGCCAAAGTCCTACAGTGACCTTTTCTCTTTGCCCTCTAAACCCTTTCCCTGTGAAAATGAACAATATACTTCCCAGTGAAGGGTTCCACCATCTTGCGCCTTTCCTGCAGGATAAAGCCCTTTTGGAGAGGAAACACCTCATGTCTGGAGGTCATTTGGTCGATGGCAGATCGTGGAAAAGGAAAGGCTGTAAATCACTTGTGTTGAAAGACTGAAGGCTGATAAATAGGTGGTCCTGAGCTGTAGCCCGGCCCCGGTTTCCCTGTGCGCAAAGCAGGGCTCGGGGTGCTTCCTAGAGCGTTCAGGGGCACGGGCGGGGGCAAGTCTGTGGAAGGCTGAGGTTGCAGCTGCCAGACAGGGTATCCACATGGCCTCAGTGGCTGTGGGAAGGCGAATGGCATGGATCCACCCTCAGGAAGCCCCTGGAGTCACAACAGTGGCCCTGGGAAAGTAGAATGATATAAGCAGCTGGATGGAGGTCCTTCTTGGGAGAGCAGATAGGGATGCGCTGGAGTGGATGGGGCAGTCTACAGCCCCAGCACCTCAGGACTGCACAGGTCAGGTTTCCTAGCAGAGAAGGCAGGCTTGCTCACCAGCGGGGAAATACACCATAGTATTTTCAGCACTTCACAGCACATGCAGCAAATTTTTTAAAAAAAGACACTTGATGAGAGCTGTAGTTAAAAAGTGAGAAATTACTAATTAGTAACCAAGTAATTCGGGGTTTGATTCACACAAATTGCACTATGACTGTAAGAGAAGATTGCAATTTCAGGCTAGCTGGGGTTTAGTGGGTTTTTTCTAAGGCACTGAAAATATAATTGATGTTCTGTTCATTATCTGCCAGGTTTCAGGTTTCTTGTCCTTTTTTCGTCATCTGAGATATTACAGGCATAAGACATGCCTGGAAAATAAAGGGAAAAAAAAGCTTACTGCTTTCCCCTTTGCATTGTCATTTGCAACTCTCAGGTTTTCCCGCTAGATTGTTCTTGTAAACTCTTTCATTTCATAGCATGCAAGAGTGACCACTTAGAACATCATAATAGTGCTATCGTTAGCATCAGAGTTTAGTTATATAGAAAGCTGTGAGTGAGATGAGCTAAGTGTCATTTTCTCTTTTACCTTAGTGGAGTGCTAATAACATGATTGCTGTCAATTCTTCTCATTAGTCTCAATTTATACAGAGAAAAAAAAATTCTAGTTAAGAAATCCAGCTGGTATAACTCACCCCCTAAAGTGTCTCCCTCCCCTGCCTGCAGATCAATTAGCAGCTATGTATCTTCTGTCTATGTGTTAAGTTGTTGAACGGCTAATCTGTGTTGGTTGTGGGTTTTTTAATGTTCATGTAAGCATTTCAGCTGAGTGCTCAAAAGTGTAGCATGAGTCAGCATAAAGATTGAAAATACCAGTAAAAGAGAATATGTAAGCATTCGATTAAGACTTCCAGTAATATTACAGTTTTGTGCTTTTGGCAAAAATACCTATTTTGTACAGAGTCATCGTAGCCACTGGCTTTAAAATATTGGTATGAAGGTGAGAAGATGAAGTTACCATTGAGAAGTCTAGTAAATATAAGTAACAGGTGTGTCCTCTGAAGTCCGTTCTTGTCTAGATGATTAGTGTCTTTCAAATGGCACTGTAGGAAAATGGTATCCTAGTTTGAACTCACAGCAAGAAAAACAGTTTGAAGTCATGTTGTGTCTAGTGATGTGCCTGTATATTGCCCTAGCAAAGAGAATGCTACAAAGATCTACATTAAAAAGTAACAGAGGAGGAATTTTGCTTTTACTTGATACCGTAGTCAGATATTTACAGTGCAGCAGTACTATACAAACATACCATCATCTTACCCTTAGCCCTTGATGCCTCTGAATTTTACGTCTCAGAGGGCAGTTGTTCTCAATAAGGAAAAATGATTCCTCAAAAATACTGCAGGTTTGTGCATTTGCACAACTTTCCCTTCAACGGCAGACAGCGTAACACATACAAATAATCCTTTTCCCCATGTAAGCCTGAAAACAAGCGGGTTTGGTTTGGGGTACATTGTGTGTGCAGTCACAGCACAGGCATTTACACCTTCTTACTCAGAGAAGTTGAAATGGGAAAATAATGCAAAGAGGATTCACTCTAATTCTGGGGGAAAAGTTCTGGGTAAATTAATTACTTCAGCGTGTTCAAGTGCAAAGGGGATTCATGCAGTGTGGGGTATTCAGGGGACCTGTTTCCTTCCACCATCACCACCACAAATCCAGTCCCCATGTTCAGAGGCTTTGCCAGTTCTACATGTATCAGAAATTGCAGAACATCAGGCAGAGAATTTCCCTTATTCAGACAGTTGTAACGGATGTGTAATGGGTGTCTGACATCATTCCAACCTCTGCCCTGCTGTCAGAAGGATGGGGAGACCAGCAGGCAGGAGTAGCCTCAGCACCCGTGTGCTGCCTGGGGCTGGACATCCATTCAGGGCAAGGGATTTTCTTGGGTCTGTGGGTCTGGAATTTGGGAAGATCTACTCTCCTGTAAATGGCATTAAGCCACTGATGAAGGCATGTTGCTTTAGCCATACATGGAAACAGATTTCTTCTGGAGCCACTAAATATCTTTCTCTCCCTCTTAAGGCCTAAAATTCTGATTGAGAAATTAAGTTGCTATAGTTAGTGGCTTGTCTTCGTCAGGTACAGTTCCGCCTTGCCTTTTACTTGAGCCAAGGTCTTCATTGTGAATGTTTAGAGCAGCCTATCCACTGGAGAAGAGACCTGGGGATTTGAGGGGTTTTTCCCTTCGATCTGAAAATATCAGAGGCAAGCGCAAAGCCCTTTCTTTCACCATTAAAAAACCCAGCAGTCACTGTAGCTTTTTTTTTCTAAAATCTTCTAAAATTTCCAGTGTCCCCATGTTATTGCCATTACTTAATTGGAAATTGGAGATGCATAACAGATGGTTGAAGAAAAGGACTTTGCAGTCCGTCTAAACCCTATTTGGGTTTTGATGGGGGAAGTTGGTGGGGCAAGTAGGTAATCCAAGCATGACAAAGTGAAATCTGGTGGCATCAAACCAGTATCAATCAGGGTATCTTTCCCTAGGAACTTTCTTGGATTTAAGCATTGATGGGCTGTTTGGCCATGATCATGAGGTATCCAGATATTAGGCTGAATCTCACCATACTGCATTCACCCAGGGACTGTGCTGCTCCTCACCACCTTGTTTGTGCTTTCTTGTCCCCTTGCAGGGTGTGAACGGCATGTCTGTGGATGAGAAGACTGACTCCCCCATGTATGTGTATGAGTCAACAGTGCACTGTACCAATATTCTCCTCTGCTTAAATGACCAGCGGAAGCAGGACATTCTCTGTGACGTGACGCTGATCGTGGAGGGGAAGGAGTTCCGCGCCCACCGGGCTGTGCTGGCTGCCTGCAGCGAGTACTTCTTGCAGGCCTTGGTGGGGCAGACGGAAAATGACCTCGTGGTCAGCCTGCCAGAAGAGGTACAGTATGTCACCATGCCCCCAGCGTAACAATACGCCCCTTCCTCCTGTGGGGTGAGGAAAACCACCTCCACAGGCCGCTGGGGTGGCCAGAAGGAGTGTGGCACAGGTGTCAGTGGCTGCCCCAGCGCAGCTCAGGATGTGCTTTTTGCGTTTGGGTGGGTTGCAAATCACTGAAGGAGGGACAAATTCACGACATGCCAGCCTTATTATAGAGGCAAAGCTTTAAGATGCTTCAGTTCGCTTCTGTCACTGCTGCTGAAGGAACCGTACCCAAACGTTTCATTACCATAGCCTCATTCAGAGCAGTATTAGGACCTTGATACTCCTCTGCTCTTCTAGACAGGAAAATTGAAAGGAGTGATGTGACAGCTACATGGCAGGTTATTGTTGAGAAATCATTTGAGCTGTCATGTTGTTGGGAGTTCCATTGCTGTCCACCCCTCTCTGGCAGCTCATATCTTTATTCCACTTCTTTCCCCTCTCCTGCACCTCATTCAGACTGGCTTTCTCACACCTCCCCTCATAAAGAGTTTGGGATTTAACTGTGTTTTCCACTGAGAAACCATGAACACAGTCTGTCAGAAAGCAGAGGTTTTGTCATGCAGCGTGGCTCCCACAGCAGGAAGCCCAGGGACGTAGAAAACACATACCTCACTGGAAAGTTTACATTATTTTATCACAGAATCTCACTGGCTGGCTTCCACCCCCACTGTAATTTCCTCACAGCCGTACAGCTGTGACAGCACAGCTACCGTAGGGCATGCTGGTGGCTTTGCTGCCCACAGAGGGGAGGTGCCTACCTGATGGCCAGGGCTGCCATCACCTACTGCCTCAGCACTGCCAGCATGGTGTCTTCCAGCTAGGAAGGGTGGTATGAGAAGGGTAGCAATGTACCCAGGGCACAGCACAGCAGTTGCTCAGTGGAAATACTCTGGCATACAGAAGGTTTTTCACCATCATTTGCTCAATGCCCTTGAAGAGGCATGGTGTGTTTTTAAATGATGACAGGTCCCAAAGTGTCACACATCATTTTTCCCCCTCTGGTTTAGTTCTCCAGAGACTTCAGCAGCGTTGTGATGTTGTCACAGCACAAGTTGGAGAGCATTAGAAGTAGGTCACTGGCTATGACTTCATGAGTCCTGACACTGAATATTACTCATGAAGACACTTCAACGCAGACATTTTGCATAGGAGTTTAGAGATATCACAGAGGACGTGCTAGGATGCACACTTTGATTCTGCAGTGTCCACTAATAATTTCCAGTGGAAGAATCGAGTCTCAGTCAGTGTCTATGAGACACTGTGGCTTTCTCGCCACAAAGCGAGGGTAGGAGCAGAGGGGTGACAAAACATGCTCAAGGGTGCACAGGTATGAAATGGCAGGAGACTATTAGTGCTCTTCTATGAAGCCTTAGTGAAACCTCTGTGTATAATTCAGGTCCTGTTATATAAAGAAAAGTAACTGAAGTTCAGATAAGCTTGCAGAAGGGTGACTGAGGTGTTCAGAAGAATCAACCTGGCCTAAAGGAGGAGAAGAAAGGACCATGGCAGGTTCATACTGCTGGGGTGACAACTAAGATGTGCTGCAGGTGTACTTAGGGAGAGGAGCTGAAACAGCTGAGAGGAGGAATTTCTATTTAGTGCTAAAAGACATTGTTAACTTAAGCATAGATTGGTTTCAACTGGCTTTCAGGAAAAGTAGATTAGAAATTAGATGATTTCTAATTCTGGGAGCAGTGAGCTGCTGAGCTGCAGGCCAGTGGAGGGAGCATGATGTGCCTGCACTTGGTCACCCAGTCCTATGTTAATATGATACTAAAGATTTAAAATACAAAGGTTTGTCTTCTATGTGTTTTATATGAAATGCTGTCTAAGAAAAAAATCCTCCAGTTCAACCATAAATTCTTTCTATTTAAGTGAATCCCCTTTGAATAAATGAAGTATTGGAGTTTTACATTATAGAATGCATCTCAATGAAAGATCAAAAACATTTTTGTGACATAGGGTTACACTGGCTGCTCTTACGGCTCCAGTGAAGCTGATGGAGTTGTAGAAGTAGTGAATCTAGCTCTTAAGGTTTTTCCAAGAACTCTGAAATGCCTCATCTAAGACTGCCACTGCTACTTTGCCATATGCTTCTGTTAGTTGAAGAGCACCAGGGCTTTAACTCTCTCATCCTGGAAAAGAACTCTCTTGGCCTATTAAAAAGGATAATGACAGTTACCAATGTTTACTTGTACAGATATTTTCCACATGCAAATTAATTGCTGCTAAACGCATTGAATCATAGTTTTCTTGGTGGCTACTTTACTTGAATAGCTGTGTGTGAGATGGTCGGCTAAATAATTTCCTCACAAAAGCTAGTCACTTGGGATAAGTGGAGCTGCCTGATGCACCTCACTATTTCTCAGTTACTCCTTGTTTAAGCTGCACATTTCTGCTTCTGGCGTTGCTTGGCTTCACAGCACTGGGTGCTTTGGTAGGTGCCTGTGCAGAGATACGGGAAGTGCCTCCAACAGCACTGGAGCTCCCTACAAGAGGAACTGAAACACTCCTGGTTTTTAGGAGCTGATAAAGCAGAGGAAACACCATCTTAGTTATATTGCATTTAAAGAAGTTTGCAGGGTCATCTTTGGTTCACAAACCAGGGACGCTTCCCAGGGCTACTATTTTCAGTCTGTGGTCTGCAGAGCTCTGGCAGCAGTGAGTTACTTCTTTATCTGATACTTTATCTGTGAAAACTGACTTACTCTGTCATGTAGGGGGTTATTCCTCCAGCAGAAAAATTTCCAACAAAAGTTGAAAGTGGATATCCTGAGCAAATAAATACTTTTTTCATGGTTAGAGACAATTTATGCTGGTGTATAACATTATAGAAAAACAGATATTGAAAATAATTTTTAAATATGGTCTTCACCGTTCGAAACTTATCCGAAGGTGACAATCGCTCATAAATTCACAGAGCTATTTTTAAGTCAACCACACAAACACTGTATTTTAAATTCGAGCATAGTTTGAAAACTGCTGAAGTACATTGTGGAGAAAGGGCATTGTTGTTACTATTATTTCTCAAAGGTTTGATGTTGGAGCTGGGTAAAGCTTTATATATAAAGCTTTTACATTCAAGTTATGTTGGTGTGAGGAAGCTTAACATCAAAGAAACTAACTTATTTCTGATTATTCAAAGCAGTAAATCTGCCTCTGAAGTCTAAGCTGCAGACTGTTTTTTTTTTTACTTCATATCATGTTGGGGTCATTTTGTTAATTTGGCATCCAGACATCGTTAACTGTTGTGTAGCTAAACAGGGAACAGATGTTTTTTACATTATTTCTTGTTTATATCCAGTTACAAGTGAGAGCAGTCTTTACCATACACCAGTCATTTCAGTAGGGAGACATTGTGCACACACAGAATTAGGACTAGTTGGATTTAGAGGGTTTTAAACCACTGTAAAACCTTGTCTTAGACATTTCAGGTTAGTTCAAACACGTCTTAATGTGCCTCAGCTCGAAACTTTCCCTAATCAACTTAAATAAAGTCAGTATGGAGCTAATTCTGCACTCATTGAAGAGTTTCCACAAACCCTTTTGTGCTGGCCTTGGTAATTTGATTTTGTACCACACCTTTTGTTAAGGCAACATATTTCAGTGTGTAGACAAGCTGCACGTAACAGCTGCATAATAACAAGGGCTCAGATGTGGCCATGGTGTGTGAACTATCAGCCCTCAGAGCAAGTTAGAGGAATGGAGTGTTTCAGCTGCCTACAGCTAATAAAAGAGGGCCCCATTAGCTATTAACTTCTATGCTTTTTTCTTCATTTGCAATTTTGCCAAACAACTAGAACCTTGCTGGCTTTTACTGAGGGAATTCTTCAGCAATTAGGCAGGTTTCCTCTAGCAGGTGCTGTTAAATGCAACCCAGAATTAGTACTTTCAAAGAACTGAGTTTGAAGCTGTAAAGTTGGTTTTTCACTCCATACCCCTAACTGTTGTTTTGTTTTATTTAATCACAAAAACTGGTCTTCCTTCCTCTAACAAGGCACTTAATTAAGTTTTTAATTTATGATAAGAAGTTAAATGGCACTTATGAGGCTTTTTTAATGGTTTCCACTTCCCATCCAGATTACAAAAAAAAGGTGTGATGGAGAGAGACACGGCTGTCAGCCAGGGGTATTGTAGGTCATGCCAATATTAGCTGGCAGCAGGCCGTTATCCAATTAACATTGCTTCATCGCTGCAAGTAATAGCTCTCGAGTAGATGATTGAGTCATTCATGCTGTAGTGGTACTCAGCTTTACTTGAGAAGGAGCCAGTGCTTCATCGACTGGGCTGTTTGCTATTATTACCTGCCTAGCCCTGCTAATGGAAGTGCACAGCAAGTCTGCATGGGCCAGCTGAAAGCTGGGCACTGGACAGGGGAGCATCATCTGTGCAAACACCTTATTTACTCGGTCTTTTGAAGGCTGAAGGTGCAGTTAAATGGTGAAAAGACAGAAATAGAAACAGCAACAAGTAAAACTCCTCAGTGGCATTAGATTCTTACAGGTTAGAAATAGAGATCCTCAACCAAGCTTGAATTTTTTTGATTTGGGGGTTTACATTTGAAAAAAACTTTCACCATCCATGAGAGCACCAAATGCCTTCCTCTCAGGTGAAGCTAAACAAATGTCTTCTGAAACAGCAGACCAAGCTTTCTTCAGCACTGGTCTGATAGCAGCCTTTCAGTTCTTTTCAAAACTTGCTTCTCCAGTAGGTTGATTAGTTTTACCTGTAGCCCTCAAATTTCTTGAATCTGTTTCAGAGTGGTGAGCTTTTTTGGTGCAATGAACTGTCTGCTGGGAATGTTTTCTTCCAAATGAGTTAAGCTGAGCTATCTGTGGTGTCCCAAATCTTCCAAGGGGAAAAAGGAAGCAACATCTCTTTTAGGATGAGGTTGTGGGATTTATCCACACAGCTCTTTCCTTTGCTATTAAGAGAATTATGTTCAAAGTAGATGTAAACACACACCAAAGTCTGAATTCTTCCATATTCTCTCTCTTTTACTGCTGCAAAACCTGCCTTTTCCCCACAGGGCCTAGTCCTGTGAAACTTGTCATCTGCTTCTTCGGGTGGTGAGGGTTAACTCCCTCACACGGTTGGTTAAGCTTTGCAGGGAGAAAGGCAGGACAGGACCTCGGATTTGGGATTCAAGGCTGGCAGAAGCTGAGTATGTTGGAAGGCAAAGGCATGCAGCAAGACTGGGTGGGACTGAGACAGGCATCTAACATTAGCATGACTCGTAGCTGACAGGGAAGAGAAATACTGGCAGCTGCTAACCATCTATGCCAACCTGCCAGCCTGAGGGAAAATTGCTGGGAATTAGCCAAGGAGAGATGATTGTGATGAGGAGAAAATCAAAGGCAGGATGCAGGAGGTTAACTATTGCATATCCTGCTGGCTAAAGACTTACTATTCCTTTTTATCTCTCTAGAAATAAACAGTGTTCTCTTACTTTGTCTTTTTACTTTCTTTGTATTCTCTGTATGTATAAATATAATATCTTTGAAGAGTGTAGGGACTGAGCTGGCAGTGCTCTGCACAGGAGCATAGAGTGAAAGAAGTGATAAATGTGGAAAAGAGGAGCAAGAGGGCAAGAAGTTTCTTTCCCAGCTGGAGGGATGTTTAACACAGTAGGAAACAACAAAAGACCCTTTTTCATTGGCACCCTGGAGATATATTAGGAGTAGCTAAGGTTAGCTCTTAGAGAATGGAAAGCAGTAATGTGGTTTTCTCTTTACATGACTGTATTGGCCATTGATGTTCCTCACAGATTGCAGCACTGGCCAGAATTATTTCTGCTTTTGCTCAGGAGGTGGCAAGAACCTGAAAGCCATTATTCCCTTCATCTGCAGAGCTTTTTGTAGTGGCAAAGGGTTATATCTATCAGACTTCTAATAAAAGTCAGGCTTCAAACTTACTTATGCTTCAACCTTACCTCAGTAATGCCACTTCAATCAATCCATCTGGATAGAAGGTTGAGTCTTTGGTTTTCTAAATTCCTCCCAGGGAATGTGTTATTTTTCATGCTGCCCCACAGTGACCGCACAGAAGGATGACTGGAGGCTGCAGCTTTCTCAGTAAAACTGAGCATTTGGGTACTCTTTGAAGTCTGACATGACAGGACACTGATTCAGGAGAAACCATGAGATAGAATTGGATGTTGTTTTATGTGTGTTGCTTATGTAGAACAGTACAAGGTGCAAATGATGTACTTTGTTTCTAGCAGGTAAGCAATAAAACAGAAATGAGATCTTCAAGATGTGATATGAAATTCCATCCATGTATCACTGCAAAAGCTTCCAGCACTGCTTGATTTTTCATGCCTCAAGTGTGATGAAGAAACTAGCCACATACTTTTCATTCCGCATAGTGTAACTTCCATTATATTCTGATGAGGACTGTCTTGCTATTCATAACATTCTCTGATCTTTTCAGGTGGAGAAAAGCAAAACACATCTATGTTTTGGTGAAAGCTAGGCTTCAAAAAGCAAAACAGAAGTTGTGTATACATGCATGTTAAGTAGAGAAAATCTTGCAATAGCTCTTTTCCCTCCCTTTGGCAGTAGCTGTACAATTTATTTATTTATTCGAGTAGGCATATAAAAGTGTACTGTCAGAGGGGATAGGGAGATGAATGCGCAGAACAAAATTCACCATTTCCATAAGTGGACTCAATTTTGTTGCCTTTGTTAGACTCCTGCCTGCCATTACTGTTCACTTGGGCTGATTGACTGTGATTGCACTTGCTAGTGAAAAGGCAGTTTGCCGTGTGGAAACTTTCTTGGCCAGATATAACAAACTTGATCTAAAATGTAAAAGATACCTTGAATAGTAAGACCTATGTTAAGGGCATAAGAAGAAGCAATAAGGATGTGTAGCAGGAGGTGGGTTGGTTTTGTTTGTTGTGTTTGGGGCTTTTTAGTAGTTTGTTTTTATTTGCTGCATTCAAATATCTATGAGCGAAAATGAGATGGCTGAGCCATGGCTGTGCCTCAGCTTCCTGAGTGGTCTGGCCCTGCAGACTGAAAGATCTCTCCCTCTTCTCCCCCTCCACCTACAATTCTCTTACATTTGCTTTATCTCTTATATAAAAATCCCTTTCAATTTCTTTAATGACTTCAAACTAGGTATCTGCACTTTTAAGAGTCCAGAAATACAGGCTGGGCATTTGACTAAACAGACAGGTAAGGTCCAGTGAAGACACCTGTCAGCTTCACAACATCAGACACCACAACCTGTAAGGTGCTTTCTGATTACAGTACCAAGTTTTGTTCCCAAGACCCCCCAAAAATAAGATTTTAATCTTCATGCAGCACTTTCTGACAAGGATTCCCTGGTGAATATTGTCAGACTGACTGTTTTTCTCAGCTACTAGTGAAACTGAGCATGTTATGGGGTGGAATATGCTATGTATTCATATGATGTATTGCAGCAGTCAACAAACATTAAGCCTAGGAAGTATGGTTCAGTTTGGAAATGAAGTACAGGTTTTAGGTGAGCAGAAGGCAATTGAATCATACTAGGATTTGGAAATGAGATGCTTTTTGTGAGTTTTACTGGGTTGGGTTTTTTCAGAGGAAGAAGTAGACAAAAACATTCTGTGAAATTTGATGCAAACTCTGAAGAGCAAAATGGCTGGTTTATTCCAGGATTTTTGTGCTGTAATGAATTTTCATCTGTCCCATTTTGACGAGAGACAGCTAACAAACACCTCTGAGTCCCAGTGCAGTCTAACTCTACTAAAAGCTTCATCCTTGGGCACTTCATTTACTTTAATGAAATAAATAAATAGGAGCAGTTGTAGTTGGTCAAACTACAGATCTCTCTAGCCCAGGCTTGGTTTATTTAAAAAAGTGAGTTTTAATTTCTCTCAGGGAGCTTGAGAAGAAGCTTGTGTGGTTGTTTAAAGACTTAAATGAAAAGAAAGTATCAGGCATATCTCTAGGAAGCATGTTGTAATTTTCTGGGGAAAGATATCAAGAGACCCACTGGCAATTGTTTTGAAGCCAGATTAAAATCAACTGAAAAATTTGGCATGGATTTTTAGCAACAAACTGTTCAATGATGTATGTATGAGTGCACATTGTTTCATAACTGTAAGGCAATTGACCTTTGAAAGAAATAAAATTTAGACACTCCTTTAAGAAATTTGGTGCTCTGTACTGGTGTAGTTCAGTGGAATTCAGTATCCTAAAAGAAGATAGATCAGGTTTGCTAATCAACCTTTCTGTCTCTCACTTTGTTTAATCTGACCTTCTAAGAGTTGATGGCATCAAAGTGTGCATTTAACTGTAACTGTTTCCCGCACACAAAAGTAGCTGAAATATTTTCTTTTTCTTTTTCTTTTTTTTTCTTTTCTTT